>JASTWF010000947.1:0-82222 GCA_030390025.1 Squalus acanthias
GATGGGGCAATCTACTATAGAGAGTGAGGGGATGGGGCAATCTACATAGAGAGTGAGGGTATGGGGGCAATCTACAATAGAGAGAGTGAGGGGATGGGGCAATCTACAATAGAGAGTGAGGGTATGGGGGCAATCTACAATAGAGAGTGAGGGGATGGGGCAATCTACAATAGAGAGTGAGGGGATGGGGCAATCTACAATAGAGAGTGAGGGGATGGGGCAATCTACTATAGAGAGAGTGAGGGGATGGGGGCAATCTACAATAGAGAGTGAGGGGATGGGGCAATCTACTATAGAGAGTGAGGGGATGGGGCAATCTACTATACTGAGAGTGAGGGGATGGGGGCAATCTACAATACTGAGAGTGAGGGGATGGGGCAATCTACAATAGAGAGAGTGAGGGGATGGGGGCAATCTACAATAGAGAGAGTGAGGGGATGGGGGCAATCTACAATAGAGAGAGTGAGGGGATGGGGCAATCTACTATAGAGAGTGAGGGGATGGGGCAATCTACTATAGAGAGTGAGGGGATGGGGGCAATCTACAATAGAGAGAGTGAGGGGATGGGGCAATCTACTATAGAGAGTGAGGGGATGGGGCAATCTACAATAGAGAGTGAGGGGATGGGGCAATCTACAATAGAGAGTGAGGGGATGGGGGCAATCTACAATAGAGAGTGAGGGTATGGGGGCAATCTGCAATAGAGAGAGTGAGGGGATGGGGACAATCTACAGTAGAGAGAGTGAGGGGATGGGGGCAATCTACAATAGAGAGAGTGAGGGGATGGGGGCAATCTACAATAGAGAGTGAGGGTATGGGGGCAATCGAGTTAGATATAATACTCACAACTAGGGGGATCAAGGGGTATGGCGAGAAAGCAGGAATGGGGTACTGAGGTAGCATGTTCAGCCATGAACGCATTGAATGGCGGTGCAGGCTCGAAGGACCTGAATGGTCTACTCCTGCACCTATTTTCTATGTTCTATGTTTCTAATCTGAGGATGGAGGAAGCAGAACAAGGTGCAGGACATGTGAAGATTTCAAGGGTAGAGTGCAGAAGTCCCCAAATTTGAGGATGAAGATTTTGATGTTGACAAACTGAGGGTTTGAGTGGAAGTGCTGAGGGTACGACACGGGCTGGAGTCACAGAATCACAGAATCATACAGCCATTCGGCCCATCGTGCCTGTGCTGGCTCTGTGAACGAGCTCTCCAATTAGCCCCCCTCCCCCCTGCTCTTTCCCCACAGCCCTGCAAATTTTTCCTTTTCAAGGTATTTATCCAATTTCCTTTTGAAAGTTACTATTGAATCTGCTTCCACCGCCCTTTCAGGCAGCACATTCCAGATCACAACAACTCGGCGCGTAAAATTTGTTTTCCTCATGTCACCTCCGGCTCTTTTCCAATCACCTTAAATCTGTGTCCTCTGGTTACCGATCGCCCTGCCGGTGGGAAGAGGTTCTCCCAATTTAATGTATCAAATGTTCGAGTTTCTGCAAGGTGATTCTCAGGAGGCTGGGGATGGTGCTGGGGGAAATGGGCCTAGAGGTGACCAAGGTGTGGATGAGAGTTATACTGGTGGTGAGGCTGGAGGTAGGGGCTTGAACTATGTTCTCTTGGCAGTGGTCCAGACAATGGGGTGGAAGCTCAGCTCGTGGTCAAACAGGAACCCGAATGTGCGAGCTGTCGGGCAACATTTGAGCCGGGGAAAGATTTAATCAGCGCACGAGGTCCCCCCCGGGAAACTCTTCCCCCAGTCTTGGTGACGGTGCTCTGAAGAAAGTCCTGGGTCACCCGGGACTTGGTGTTGGAGAGGTAGCGAAGGACTCGATTGGTGGACATATGGGAGCAGGATCCCGTGCTCGCCAGTGATGTCACTGAGGCGCAACAGGTAGAACAGAAAGACTTGCATTTCTACAACGCCTTTCACAGTCTCAGGACGTCCCAAACCCCTTTAAACCCAATGAAGTAGTTTTGAAGTGAAGTGCGGAAGGGCTTGCCATAATTTTCCAATCTTCCCTAGAGGCGGGGGAGGTTCCTGAGGATTGGAAAATGGCAAAGGTGACACCATTGTTCAAGAAAGGGTGCAAGGACAATCCTAGTAACTACAGGCCGGTCAGTTTAACATCAGTGGTGGGTAAAGTTTTAGAAACAATAATCAAGGAAAAAATTAACGGGCACTTGGAGAGGTTTAAGCTAATTAAGGAGAGCCAACACGGATTTGTAAAATGAAGATCGTGTTTGACTAATCTAATTGAATTTTTTGATGAAGTAACAGGGAGGATTGATGAAGGGAATGCAGTGGATGTTGTCTACCTGGATTTTTGGAAGGCGTTTGACAAAGTACCACATAGAAGGCTGGTTGACAAAATTGAGGCTCATGGAATAGGTGGGTCAGTGGCAGCTTGGATAAGGAATTGGCTTCAGGACAGAAAACAGCGAGTTGTGGTAAATGGCTGTTTTTCAGACTGGAGGATGGTAGACAGTGGTGTTCCCCAAGGGTCAGTGCTGGGGCCACTGCTTTTTTTGATATATATAAATGACCTGGATATTGGAATACAGAGTAGAATTTCTAAATCTGCCGATGACACCAAACTTGGGGGTGTGGCAAACAGTGATGATGATACCAATCGACTGCAACAGGACATAGAAAGGCTAGCAGAATGGGCAGACAAGTGGCAGATGGAATTTAATACAGAGAAGTGTGAGGTGATGCATTTTGACAGAAGGAACAGGGAGAGGCAATATTTTTTAAATAGTGAGAAACTTTCAAATGTTGGTGTTCAGAGAGATTTGGGTGTCCTCGTGCAAGAAACACAGGGGGAGAAATTCAGTATCGCCCCATTTGGGGCGCAATTATCGGCTGGGCGCAAAGATTAGCGCCTGGCGCTAATTATCGCCACCGACTGCAAACTTGACTTTTATCGCCCCTGGAGGTGATTGGAGCGCTAAATCAGGCGCTTCACACCTGTCTTAAGGCGCAAAGGCCGAGGAGCGAGGCGCTAACTCAGAGCGCTGGCGAAGCTCATGTAATGTCAGTCAGCAATGGAACACACACACAATGGCGCCGGCCAGTTCTTAAAGGGGAGGGTCGATCTTGCTTTCCATCCACATCCTGCTCATTGCAGCCTTGAATCTTGGCCTGGAGAGACCTGCACATCAAATCTGCTGGAAAGAACAATGGAGAGTACCAGGCAAAGAGCTCAGAGTGCAGCCCCCACAGTCTCTGCTAAATTGATACAAGGAAGGGCTAATCAAAATGAACCTGCAAAGTGCTGCTCAGTACCCAAAATCCTTCACACAGCGTTGAATCTCTCCAGAAGTCTCTCTCTCTCTCTCTCTCTCTCTCTCAGAATGCGTGGTTCAAAAATGGCACCAACAATAAAAGGCAGGAAGCGGTCGCCTTTAAATAGCACTCCCCCAGTCCCTTCATGACTGCAAAACGCTCCCCTCAACCTGTCGTTGCTAGCGTCAGGCGGTAAGGCAGGGGGCGCCACTCAATATCCGCTCCAGGGCGATACCGGGGCGTTGCGCACTCGACTGACGTCACGATCTGCCTGCGCAGGAGATCGTGGCGGTAGTGTTTAGCGCCGCCGCAAAATGTCTAGTTAATTTCGCGAGCGGCGCAAACATTGCCGCGCCCGGGCGCTAGATGCTTTGCGCCCCATTAGCGCCCTCTTAAGGCGCTAACGGGAGGCGCAACCAACTGAATTTTTCCCCCACAGAAAGCTAGCATGCAGGTACAGCAAGCAATAAGGAAGGCAAATGGCATGTTGGCCTTTATTGCAAGGGGGTTGGAGTATAAGAGTAAGGAAGTCTTGCTACAATTGTACAGGGGCCTTGGTGAGACCACACCTGGAGTACTGTGCACAGTTTTGGTCTCCTTATCTGAGGAAAGATATACTTGCCTTAGAGGCGGTGCAACGAAGGTTCACTAGATTGATTCCTGGGATGAGAGGGCTGTCCTATGATGAGAGATTGTGTAGAATGGGCCGATACTCTCTGGAGTTTAGAAGAATGAGAGGTGATCTCATTGAAACATACAAGATTCTAAGGGGGATTGACAGGGTAGATGCTGAGAGGTTGTTTCCCCTGGCTGGAGTGTCTAGAACTAGGGGGCACAGTCTCAGGATAAGAGTTAGGCCATTTAAGACTGAGATGAGGAGGAATTTCTTCACTCAGAGTGTTGTGACTCTTTGGAATTCTCGGCCCCAGAGGGCTGTGATTGCTGAGTCGTTGAGTATATTCAAGGCTGAGATAGATTTTTGGACTCCAGGGGAATCAAGGTGTATGGAGATAGTGCAGGAAAGTGGAGTTGAGGTCGATGATCAACCATGATCTTATTGAATGACGGAGCAGGCTCGAGGGGCCGAATGACCGACTCCTGCTCTTATTTCTTATGTTCTTATAAATACTTAAAACGCAGAAAATGTCAGGGCTGTGAGGAAGGGACGGGGGAATTGAACTAATTGGATCAAAGAGCTGGCACAGGCATAATGGCCTCCTTCTGAGCTGTAAGATTCTATGATTCTATGAGTGCAGCGTTCTTTCAGTACTGCCCCTCCAACAGTACAGCGCTCCCTCAGTACTGCCCCTCCGACAGTGCAGCACTCCCTCAGTACTGACCCTCCGACAGTGCAGCGCTCCCTCAGTACTGCCCCTCCAACAGTGCAGCACTCCCTCAGTACTGACCCTCCGACAGTGCAGCACTCCCTCAGTACTGACCCTCCGACAGTGCAGCGCTCCCTCAGTACTGCCCCTCCGACAGTGCAGCGCTCCCTCAGTACTGCCCCTCCGACAGTGCAGCGCTCCCTCAGTACTGACCTTCCGACAGTGCAGCGCTCCCTCAGTACTGCCCCTCCGACAGTGCAGCGCTCCCTCAGTACTGACCTTCCGACAGTGCAGCATTCCCTCAGTACTGCCCCTCCGACAGTGCAGCGCTCCCTCAGTACTGCCCCTCCGACAGTGCAGCACCCCCTCAGTACTGCCCCTCTGACAGTGCAGCGCTCCCTCAGTACTGCCCTCCGACAGTGCAGCACTCCCTCAGTACTGCCCCTCCGACAGTGCAGCACTCCCTCAGTACTGCCCCTCCGACAGTGCAGCACTCCCTCAGTACTGCCCCTCCGACAGTGCGGCGCTCCTCAGTACTGCCCCTCCGACAGTGCTCCTAATTCTTATGTTCTTAACCCTTTGGAAGTATGCAACCTTTCGCCTGTTCCGGTCCAAGTTCCCCTCTCCCTGCCACTGTAACTGGTCCCTGAGGCAAGATATTTGATATCTCGGGGAGGAACCGGTTCCAGGATGCGCAATGTACCTCAACAGCTCATTGTAGATCTCCACCATGCTGAGGGAGACGGTGTATGTCCAGGAGTCGCTTCTCTCCTCGATCTCCTTGAAGAGAGCCTGCAGAGCACGTTGGTTTATCCCGGGCGTTTCTGCTCCCCCCTGAAATGGAGAACTGGCAATATCAGCAACAGACCTGCTTCCTGCTCCCCATCATTCATTGTTTCCCCCCCCGCGCCACTCCCCAGTCCAGGAACCACAAGCCCGGAGATTTGTACCCTGTACCAATTTCCATGTAACATGGCAAAGCTTAAAGTGAGAAGGTTTGTGCAGATCAGTGGAGCCTGACCTGGGCGATCTGTGTCTGGTCCTGAGGCAAACTTGACCAGTACCCTGAGAATCTGCCAGGCTGGTCATCTCGGTCCAAGGGCTGCTGATCCTCCCACCCCGGACACTCCCTCTCCTCGGACCCTCCCTCCCCGGACCCTCCCTCTCCCCGGACCCTCCCTCTCCTCGGACCCTCCCTCTCCCGGGACCCTCCCTCTCCCGGGACCCTCCCTCTCCCGGGACCCTCCCTCTCCCCAGACCCTACCACCCCGGACCCTCCCTCTCCTCGGACCCTCCCTCTCCCCGGACCCTCCCTCTCCCCGGACCCTCCCTCTCCCCGGATCCTCCCTCTCCCCGGACCCGCCCTCTCCCCGGACCCTCCCTCTCCCCGGACCCACCCTCTCCCCGGACCCTCCCTCTCATCGGACCCTCCCTCTCCCGGGACCCTCCCTCTCCCGGGACCCTCCCTCTCCCGGGACCCTCCCTCTCCCCGGACCCTCCCTCTCCCCGGACCCTCCCTCTCCTCGGACCCTCCCTCTCCTCGGACCCTCCCTCTCCCCGGACCCGCCCTCTCCCGGACCCGCCCTCTCCCCGGACCCGCCCTCTCCCCGGACCCGCCCTCTCCCCGGACCCGCCCTCTCCCCG
Organism: Squalus acanthias; assembly: GCA_030390025.1. NCBI lineage: Eukaryota > Metazoa > Chordata > Chondrichthyes > Squaliformes > Squalidae > Squalus > Squalus acanthias. The sequence continues at coordinate 6,255 of JASTWF010000947.1, forward strand.
GACCCTCCCTCTCCCCGGACCCTCCCTCTCCCCGGACCCTCCCTCTCCCCGGACCCTCCCTCTCCCCGGACCCTCGCTGTTGACCATGCCGAGGTTGGGGGGTTGCAGGTGGTCTCTTCATTTACCCACTCGCCACCACTGGGGGGGCATCAGGGGCGATGGTGTAGCTGTGGTTAACCTCCCCTTTCCCCCCTTGCCCCCTGTCACCCCTTACAAAGAGCCATGAGGTTCCTGGCCCATTAGCCTGTAGAGATCTTAACCATACACAGTATTTGCAGCACAGAAACAGGTCATTCGACCCAACTGGTCTATGATGGTGTTTATGCTCCACACAAGCCTCCTGCCACCCCTCGTCATCTCACCCTATCAGCATAACCTTCCATTCCTTTCTCCCTCATGTGGTTATCGAGCTTCCCCTTAAATGTATCGATACTATTCGCCTCAACCACTCCCTGTGGTAGCGAGTTCCACATTCTAACCACTCTGGGTAAAGAAGTTTCTCCTGAATTCCGGATCTTATATTTATGGCCCCTAGTTCTGGTCTCGCCTGCAAGTGGAAACATCTTCTCCACATCTAGCATAAACATAAGAACATAAGAAATAGGAGCAGGAGTCGGCCATTTGGCCCCTCGAGCCTGCTCTGCCATTCAATAAGATCATGGCTGATCTGATCTTGGCCTCAACTCCACTTTCCTGCCTGTTCCCCATAACCCTCGACTCCCCTGTAGCTCAAATATCTGTCTATCTCCGCCTTGAATATATTCACTGACTCCGCCTCCACAGCACTCTGGGGTAGAGAATTCCAAATAGTCACAACCCTCAGAGAGAAGAAATTCCTCCTCATCTCCGTTTTAAATGGGCAACCCCTTATTCTGAAACTATGCCCCCTAGTTCTAGATTTCCCCACGAGGGGAAACATCCTCTCTGCATCCACCCTGTCAATCCCCCTCAGAATCTTATATGTTTCAATAAGATCACCTCTCATTCTTCTAAACTCCAATGAGTATAGGCCCAACCTGCTCAATCTTCCTCATAAGACAACCCCTTCAATCCCAGGAATCAACCTCGTGAACCTTCTCTGAACTGCCTCCAATGCAAGTATATCCTTCCTTAAATAAGGAGACCAAAACTGTACGCAGTACTCCAGGTGTGGTCTCACCAGCGCCCTGTACAGTTGTAGCAAGACTTCCCTACTTTTATACTCCAACCCCCTTGCAATAAAGGCCAACATTCCATTAGCCTTCCTAATTACTTGCTGTACCTGCATGCTAACTTTTTGTGTTTCATGTACGAGGACACCCAGATCCCTCTGTACCGCGGCATTCTTTAGTCTCTCCATTTAAATAATAATTTTTATTCTTCCTACCAAAGTGGATAACCTCACATTTTCCCACATTATACTCCATCTGCCAAATTTTCACCCACTCACTGAACCTGTCTATATCCCTTTGCAGACTCTGTGTCCTCCAAACAACTTGTTTTCCCACCTATCTTTGTATCGTCAGCAAATTTGGCAACAGTACACTCTGTCCCTTCATCCAAGTCATAGTTGAGGCCCCAGCACTGATCCATGTGGCACCCCACTAGTTACTGATTGTCAACCGGAAAATGACCATTTATCCCGACTCTGTTTTCTGTTAGTTCGCCAATCCCCTATCCATGCTAATATATTACCCCCAGCACCATGAGCTCTTATCTTGTGCAGTAACCTTTTATGTGGCAGCTTATCGAATGTCTTCTGGAAATCCAAATACACTACATCTACTGGTTCCCCTTTATCCACCCTGCTCGATACATCCTCAAAGAACTCTAGTAAATTTGTCAATATTTGTCTACTCTATCAAACCCTTTCAGAATTTTAAAGACCTCTATCAGGTCACCCCTCAGTCTTCTCTTTTCTAGAGAAAACAGCCCCAGCCTGCTCAATCTTTCCTGATAGTTAAAACCCCTCAGTTCTGGTATCATTCTAGTGAATCTTTTTTGCACCTTCTCCAGTGCCTCCATCCTTTTTATAATATAGAGACCAGAACTGTGCGCAGTACTGCAAGTGTGGACCTGCCCAGGTCAGGGTCCATTATCCTCCTCCCACCTTGGACCAGGCCAGTGTCACTCACCTCCATGGTGTACGTTTTTCCAGATCCTGTTTGTCCGTAGGCAAAAATGCAGATGTTGTATCCATCGATGCAGGAGGTGATGAGAGGTTCGATCTCCTCAAAAACCTGAGCAGAGACAGGAGAGGCAGGGACTATTAGTGGGCGGACAGTGGGAGTCATCCTGCTGTGCATGTGGCGGAGTTCTTTCCCTAAACGCATTGGGGGGGCGGTGGGTGGGGATATCTCCAGACACTGTCCGATCTCACCTCGCCACACATCCCATCCTCTGTTGCTGCCACTTTTTCTCGGATGCTCTACAATCTCCTCACAGCCTCTCGTCCCGTCCGATCACCCGACAAACTGCAGCAACCTCTGCCCCTCCTCGCACAAACCATCGTCCTGAACATTAACCCCTGATTGGCTGGCTGATTGTAGCGACTCGGATACAAAAGGAGGACCAATCAACTCAAAAAATGGGGGTACGGAAGCATAGTGGTTCTGTTACTGGACTAGTAATCCAGAGGCCCGGACTAATGATCCAGAGATGTGAGTTCAAATCCCACCACGGCAGCTGGGGAATTGAAATTCAGTTAATTAAATAAATCTGGAATAAAAAGCTAGTATCAGTAATGGTGACCATGAAACTACCGGATTGTTGTAAAAACCCATCAGGTTCACTAATGTCCTTTAGGGAAGGAAACCTGCCGTCCTTACCCGGTCTGGCCGATTGTGACTCCAGACCCACAGCGATGTGGTTGACTCTTAACTGCCCTCTGAAATGGCCGAGCAAGTCACTCTGTTATGGACGACCACCTTCTCGAGGGCAATTAGGGATGGGCAACTAATGCTGGCCTTGCCAGTGACGCCCACATCCCATGAATGAATTCAAAATAAACCCCGCCAGGGGAGAATAAACATCTTACACGCTGAAGGGTCGAGAACCAGAGGACACTGATTTAAGGTGATTGGCAGAAGAACCAAAGGCGACATGAGGAAAAACTTTTTTACGCAGCGAGTGGTTATGATCTGAAAGGGTGGTGGAGGCCGACTCAATCGTGGCTTTCAAAAGGGAATTGTGCTGTATTATTCTATGATCCTATGTTCTCCACAGAGCAGAGAAGTTTAAGGGGAGATTTGATACAGGTGTTTAAAATTATGAAGGGTTTTGATAGAGTAGATCGAGGGAAACTGTTCCCATTGGCAGAAGGGTCGGTAATCAGAAGGCACAGATTTAAGGTGATTGGTAAAAGAACATGAGAATATTTTTACGCAGCGAGTTGTTGTGATCTGGAATGTGCTGCCTGAAAGGGCGGTGGAAGCAGATTCAACAATAACTTTCAAAAGGGAATCGGAGAAATACTTGAAGGGGAAAAATCTGCAGGGCTATGGGGAAAGAGACGGGGTGTGGGACTAATTGGAGAGTTCTATCAGAGAGCCGGCACAGGCACGATGGGCCGAATGTACTGTATCATTCTATGATTCTATGTGAACATTGGTGGTATCGGGAACAGGCAGGGAGAGCGAGCGAGCGAGCGAGGGCCCTACAGAAAAAGAGTCCTCATAGGCTCAGTACGTGAGACCCATCTGTCCAACAAAGACAGATTCAGTCGACTGAATTTCGAGTCACCAACTCTCCCAGATGATCCGGGATTAACGATGAATCTCTGGCACACTCCTGCGTGCAATCCGGGGGAAAGATTACAGAGTGGAGGTTGGCGGGGGCGCGATTCTCTTCACCCCGTTTCCCCCCCCCCGCCCCAAGCCGGATTCACAACAAACAGCTGGGCCGCACGCACCCGGAATGCAATGCGCCTCCGAGGCACACACGCTCCGGTAAAACCAGGCGACGCACAGAGCTGTTTCTGAGGTGCGGAGGATTGTGGCCGCCATTGTTGACTGGCTGTAGCCAGGATTGGCCAATGGCAGGGCAGAGCGGGAGGTCATGTGATGAAACCTCCCGTGATGCGGTCCAACCAGAGTTGGCGGCTCTAAGTGAACTACCGAGTGTACAGGAAGGGAGACGGAGCAGCCCGGGGTACAGGCAAATCCAACTCTGCGACTGGACTCTGTAACAACTCGCTCTGTACAGGCAAATCCAACTCTGCGACTGGACTCTGTAACAACTCGCTCTGTACAGGCAAATCCAACTCTGCGACTGGACTCTGTAACAACTCGCTCTGTACAGGCAAATCCAACTCTGCGACTGGACTGTGTAACAACTCGCTCTGTACAGGCAAATCCAACTCAGCGACTGGACTGTGTAACAACTCGCTCTGTACAGGCAAATCCAACTCAGCGACTGGACTCTGTAACAACTCGCTCTGTACAGGCAAATCCAACTCTGCGACTGGACTGTGTAACAACTCGTTCTGTACAGGCAAATCCAACTCAGCGACTGGGCTCTGTAACAACTCGCTCTGTACAGGCAAATCCAACTCTGCGACTGGACTGTGTAACAACTCGCTCTGTACAGGCAAATCCAACTCAGCGACTGGACTCTGTAACAACTCGCTCTGTACAGGCAAATCCAACTCTGCGACTGGACTGTGTAACAACTCGCTCTGTACAGGCAAATCCAACTCAGCGACTGGACTGTGTAACAACTCGCTCTGTACAGGCAAATCCAACTCAGCGACTGGACTGTGTAACAACTCGCTCTGTACAGGCAAATCCAACTCTGCGACTGGACTGTGTAACAACTCGCTCTGTACAGGCAAATCCAACTCAGCGACTGGACTCTGTAACAACTCGCTCTGTACAGGCAAATCCAACTCAGCGACTGGACTCTGTAACAACTCGCTCTGTACAGGCAAATCCAACTCTGCGACTGGACTCTGTAACAGCCAATATGGACCTGGAGGGACTACACTTCTAAAGTACTTCATTGGCTGTAAAAAAAACCTTTGGGGCGTCCTGAGGTGGTGAAAGATGCTATAGAAATGCACATCTTTCTTTTTATTTAAGATTGGAGAAAACAAGTCATCTTTATAAGCTGTACATCATCAGCAATTTGTTAGAACAGACTGGAGCGAGGACTGCGCAGTGAAGCCCACACCTCTCTTCCCCGAGTGGTAACAAGAACCTTTTTGCTTATAGAATCACACAGAGCCGAAGGAGGCCATTCGGCCCATCGTGCCTGTGCCGGCTCTGTGAAAGAGCTCTCCAATTAGTCCCACTCCCCCAGCTTTTCCCCCCAAGGACCTGCAACATTTTTGAAAGTTTCTATTAAATCTGCTTCCACCGCCCTTTCAGGCAGTGAATTCCAGATTATAACAACTCGTCTGTAAAAAAAAAAAAATTCTCCTCATCTCCTCCTCTGGTATTTTCCAATCACCTTAAATCTGTGTCCTCTGGTTAGCAACCCTTCTGCCACTGGAAACAGTTTCTCCTTATTTATTCGATCTACCCTTCATGATTTTGAACAGCTCTATTAAATCTCCCCTTAACCTTCTCTGCTCTCTTTTAAACCTCATTTTGTTTGACTTTACACTTTAATACTGTTGATAAAAGTCATTAAAGACAATTTGTTGCTCTGAGCTTTATTATCTGATGTCAAGACCCTTAAGACTCCCAGTGATGGAGTTACTAACGGTTTACTAGTGATAATCCACTCTTCACTAGTGATAAGCCATAAACCACTCTTTACTAGTGATAAACCACTCCTCACTAGTGATAAGCCATAAACCACTCTTTACATAGGATTACATAGGATATACGGCACAGAAACAGGCCATTCGGCCCAACCAGTCCATGCCAGCGTTTATGCTCCACTCGAGCCTCCTCCCGTCTTTCCTCATCTAAATCTATCAGCGTAACCCTCTATTCTCTTCTCCCTATTATCTTCTTCTTCTTCTTCTTCTTCGACAGTCCCTCAGAACCGAGGATGACTTGCTTCCACATTAAAAATGAGTTTGCAGGTGACTGATGAGTCCAATGCGGGACCTACAGTCTCTGTCACAGGTGGGGCAGACGATGGTTGAAGGGGGCGGGTGGGTGGGGTGCTTGGGTTGACGTGCGCTCCTTGCGCTCCTTGCGCTTGGCTTCCGCTTGCTCCCGGCGAAGAGACTCGAGGTGTTCGGCGCCTTCCCGGGTGCTTCTCCTTCACTTTGAGCGGTCTTGGGCCAGGGATTCCCAGGTGTCGGTGGGGATGTTGCACTTTTTCAAGGAGGCTTTGAGGGTGTCCTTGAAGCGTTTCCTCTGCCTACCTGGGGCTCTCTTGCCGTGTCGGAGCTCCGAGTAGAGCGCTTGTCTTGGAGTTTCGTATCGGGCATGCGGACGATGTGACCCGTCCATCGGAGCTGATCGAGCGTGGTCAAAGCTTCGATGCTGGGGATGTTGGCCTGAGCGAGAACACTGACGTTGGTGCGCCTATCCTGCCAATGGATTTGCAGGATCTTGTGGAGGCAGCATTGGTGGTACCTCTCCAGTGCTTTGAGGTGCCTGCTGTACATGGTCCATGTCTCTGAGGCATACAGCAGGGCGGGTATCACTGCTGCTCTGTAGACCATGCTATTATGCTTATCTAACCGCCCCTTAACTGCATCTATACTATTCACCTCAACCACTCCCTGTGGGAGCGAGTTCTACATTCTCACCACTCTTTGGGTAAAGAAGTTTCTTCTGAATTCCCTATTGGATTTCTTGGTGACTATCTTATATTGATGGCCTCTAGTTATGCTCTTCCCCACAAGTGGAAACATTCTCTCTGTATCCACTCTATCAAAACCTTTCATAATTTTAAAGACCTCTATTAGGTCACCCCTCAGCCTTCTCTTTTCAGGAGAAAAGAGACCCAGCCTGTTCATCCTTTCCGGATGTGTATACCCTCGCATTTCTGGTATCATCCTTGTAAATCTTCTCTGCACCCTCTCCAGTGCCTCTATATCCTTTTTATAATATGGCGACCAGAATTGTACGCAGTACTCCAGGTGTGGTCTAACCAAGGTTCGATACAGGTTTAGCATAACTTCCCTACTTTTCAATTCTGTCCCTCTAGATATAAACCCTAGTGCTTGGTTTGCTTTTTTATGGCCTTGTTAACCTGTGTCACTACTTTCAGTGATTTGTGTATTTGTACTCCGAGATCCCTTTGCTCTTCTGCCTCATTTAGATTCTTATTTTCAATTATATGTGACCTACTTATTTTTCTTATCAAAATGTAATACCTCACATTTATCTGTGTTGAATTTCATTTGCCAACTATATGCAGGCAGACTTTAGGGAGCTAGGAAAGAGATTAAAAAGCAAGACTTCAAAGATAGTAAGCTCCGGATTACTCCCGGTGCCACGAGCTAGTGAGTATAGAAATAGGAGGATAGAGCAGATGAATACGTGGCTGGAGAGATGGTGCAGGAGGGAGGGCTTTAGATTCCTGGGGCATTGGGACCAGTTCTGGGGGAAGTGGGACCTGTTCAGGCCGGACGGGTTGCACCTCAACAGGGCCGGGACCAATGTCTTCGCAGGTGGGGCGGTTTGCTAGTGCTGTTGGGGAGGTTTTAAACTAAGTTGGCAGGGGGATGGGCACCAGGATGTAACATTAGAAAGGAGAAACAAGGTGCACAAAGGATTGGGAGAGACAGATAGCACTAGAGTAAGAAATAGTAAGGTTTTAGGTGAGGTCCGACTAAGAGAGTATACAAGAAAGTCTAAGGGGTTTACAGTGCATGTGTGTAAACGCACGAAGCGTGGTAAAGGTTGGTGGGCTGCAGGCACAAATAGCCACATGGGAATATGATGTCGTGGCGATAACAGAGACCTGGCTCAAAAAAGGGTAGGATTGGGTACTAAATATTCCTGGATATAAGGTGTTCAGGAAAGATAGGGAAGGAAAGATAGGAGGTGGTGTGGCAGTATTGGTTAAGGAGAATGTTACAGTGCTGGAGAGAGAGGATGTCCTGGAGGGGTCAAGGACAGAATCTATTTGGTTAGAGTTAAGAAATAATCGAGGTGCCATTATATTACTAGGTGTATTCTATAGGCCACCAAGCTAGTGGGAAGGATATAGAGGAGCAAATTTGCAGGGAAATTACAGAGAGGTGCAAGAACTATAGAGTAGTGATAATGGGGGACTTCAACGATCATAATATAGACTGGGATAGTAATAGTGTAAAGGGCAGAGAGGGGGAAGAATTTCTTCAGTGTGTTCAGGAGAACTTTCTTGATCAGTACGTTTCCGCCCAATGAGGGAGGAGGCATTGCTGGATCTGGTTTTGGGGAATGAGGTTGGTCAAGTGGAGCAAGTGTCAGTAGGGGAACATTTAGGGAACATTGATCATAGTATCATAAGGTTTAGATTAGCTATGGAAAAGGACAGGGAGCAATCTAGAGTAAAAATACTTAATTGGAGGAAGGCAAATTTCAGTGGGTTGAGAACGGATCTGGCCCGGGTAAACTGGAATCAAAGATTGGCAGGCAAAACTGTAATCAAACAATGGGCTGCCTAAGAGGAGATGGTTCGATACTGTCGAGGTACATTCCCACGAGGGGGAAAGGCAGGGCAACTAAAGCCAGAGCTCCCTGGATGACGAAAGAGATAGAGAGTAAGATGAAGCAGAAAAAGGGCGCATATGACAGATATCAGGTTGAGAATACAAGTGAAAATCAGGTTGAATATAGAAAGTTCAGAAGAGAAGTGAAAAAGAAAATAAGAGGGGCAAAGAGAGAGTTTGAGAATAGATTGGCAGCCAACATAAAAGGGAATTCAAAAGTCTTCTTTAGGCATATAAATAGTAAACGGGTAGTAAGAGGAGGGGTGGGGCTGATTCGGGACCAAAAAGGAGACCTATTCATGGAGGCAGACGGCATGGCTGAGGTACTAAACGAGTACTTTGCATCAGTCTTCACCAAGGAAGAAGATGCTGCCAAAGTCATAGTGAAAGAGGAGGGAGTGGAGATACGGGATGAGATAAAAATTGATAAAAAGGAGGTACTGGAAATGCTGTCTGAACTTAAAGTGGATAAGTCACCAGGACCGGATGGAATGTATCCTAGGATGCTGAGGGAGGTTAAGGAGGAAATCGTGGAGGTACTCACCATAATATTTCAATCCACCTTCTATATGGGGGTGGTGCCAGAGGACTGGAGAATTGCAAATGCTACACCCTTGTTCAAAAACGGATGTAAGGATAAACCCAGCAACTACAGGCCAGTCAGTTTAACCTCGATACTGGGGAAGCTTTTAGAAACAATAATCAGGGACAAAGTTAACAGTCACTTGGACAAGTGTGGATTAGTTAAGCAAAGCCAGCACAGATTTGTTAAAGGCAAATCGTGTTTAACTAACTTGATCGAGTTTTTTGATGAGCTAACAGAAAGGGTTAATGAGGGCAATGCGGTTGATGTGGTGTACATGGACCTCCAAAAGGCGTTTGATAAAGCGCCACATAATAGGCATGCCAGCAAAGTTGAAGCTCATGGAATAAAAGGGACAGTGGCAGCATGGATATAAAATTGGCTAAGTGACAGGAAACAGAGAAGGCACACTGTGGTGTTCCCCAGGGGTCAGTTCCAGGACCACTGCTTTTCTTGATATATATTAATGACTTGGACGTGGGTGTACAGGGCACAATTTCAAAATTTGCAGATGACAAAAAACTTGGAGGTATGGTGAACAGTGAGGAGGAGAGTGATAGACTTCAGGAAGACATAGACAGGCTGGTGAAATGGCAGATGAAATTTAACACAGAAAAGAGTGAAGTGATACATTTCGGTAGAAAGAATGAAGAGAGAAAATATAAACTAAAGGGTAGAATCCTAAAGTGGGTCGATGAACAGAGAGACCTGGGGGTTTATGTGGCAGGACAGGTTGAGAAAGTAGTTAAAAAAGCTTATCGAATCCTGGGCTTCATGAATAGAGGTACAGAGTACAAAAGCATGGAAATTATGATGAACCTTTATAAAAGACTGGTTCGGCCTCAACTTGTGTCCAATTCTGGGCACTGCACTTTAGGAAGGATATGAAGACCTTAGAGAGGGTGCAGAAAAGATTTACGAACACAATAATAAGAATAAAACCGGACAGACCACCTGGCATCGACCTCGGCACCAACTACGGACACGGCAATGGCACACCCAGCCCAGTCGACCCTGCAAAGTCCTCCTCACCAACATCTGGGGACTTGTGCCAAAATTGGGAGAGCTGTCCCACAGACTAGTCAAGCAACAGTCTGACATAGTCATACTCACAGAATCATACCTTTCACCCAATGTCCCAAACTCCTCCATCACCTTCCCAGGGTATGTCCTGTCCCACCGGCAGGACAGACCCACCAGGGGTGGTAGCACAGTGGTATACAGTCGAGAAGGAGTGGCCCTGGGAGTCCTCAACATTGACTCCGGACCCCATGAAGTCGCATGGCTTCAGGTCAAGCATGGGCAAGGAAACCTCCTGCTGATTACCACCTACCGCCCTCCCTCAGCTGTTGAACACCACTTGGAAGAAGCACTGAGAGTAGCAAGGGCACAGAATGTACTCTGGGTGGGGGACTTCAATGTCTATCACCAAGTGATAGCTCGGAAGCACCACTACTGACCGAGCTGGCCGAGTCCTGAAGGATATAACTGCCAGTCTGGGCATGCGACAGGTGGTGAGAGAACCAACACGAGGGAAAAACCTACTTGACCTCGTCCTCACCAATCTACCTGTCGCAGATGCATCTGTCCATGACAGTATTGGTAGCAGTGACCACCACACAGTCATTGTGGAGACAAAGTCCCGTCTTCACACAGAGAACACCCTCCATCATGTTGTGTGGCACTACCACCGTGCTAAATGGGATAGATTCAGAACAGATTTAGCAGCTCATAACTGGGCATCCATGAGGCGCTGTGGGCCATCAGCAGCAGCAGAATTGTATTTCACCGCAATCTGTAACCTCATGGTCCGGCATATCCCTCACTCTATCATTACCATCAAGCCAGGGGACCAACCCTGGTTCAATAAGGAGTGTAGAAGAGCATGCCAGGAGCAGCACCAGGCGTACCTAAAAATGAGGTGCCAACCTGGGGAAGCAGCAACACAGGACTACATGCATGCTAAAAAGCGGAAGCAGCATGCTATAGACAGGGCTAAGCGATCCCACAATCAATGGATCAGGTGAAAGCTCTGCAGTCCTGCCACATCCAGTCATGAATGGTGGTGGACCATTAAACAACTAACGGGAGGAGGAGGCTTCATGAATATCCCCATCCTCAATGATGGTGGAGCCCAGCACGTGAATGCAAAAGACAAGGCTGAAGCATTTGCAACCAACTTCAGCCAGAAGTGCTGAGTGGATGATTCATATCAGCCTCCTCTCGAGGTCCCCACCATCACAGAAGCCAGTCTTCAGCCAATTCGATTCACTCCACGTGAAATCAAGAAACGGCTGAGTGCACTGAACACAACAAAGGCTATGGGCCCCGACAACATCCCGGCTGTCGTGCTGAAGACTTGTGCTCCAGAACGAACCGCACCTCTAGCCAAAATGTTCCAATACAGCTACAACACTGGCATCTATCTGACAATGTGGAAAACTGCCCAGGTATGTCCTGTCCACAAAAATCAGGACAAATCCAATCCGGCCAATTACCGCCCCATCAGTCTACTCTCAATCATCAGCAAAATGATGGAAGGTGTCATCCACAATGCTATCAAGCGGCACTTACTCACCAATAACCTGCTCACTGATGCTCAGTTTGGGTTCCGCCAAGACCACTCAGCTCCCGACCTCATTACAGCCTTGGTCCAAACATGGACAAAGGAGCTGAATTCCAGAGGTGAGGTGAGAGTGACTGCCCTTGACATCAAGGCAGCATTTGACTGAGTGTGGCATCAAGGAGCCCTAGTAAAACTGAAGTCAATGGGAATCGGGGGGGAAACGCTCCACTGGCTGGAGTCATACCTAGCACAAAGGAAAATGGTTGTGGCGGTTGATGGTCAATCATCACAGCCCCAGGACATTGCTGCAGGAGTTCCTCAGGGCAGCGTCCTAGGCCCAACCATCTTCAGCTGCTTCATCAATGACCTTATTCCAACATAAGATCAGAAATGGGGATGTTCGCTGATGACTGCACAGTGTTCAGTGCCATTCGCAACTCCTCAGATAATGAAGCAGTCCCTGCCCGCATGCAACAAGACCTGGATGAAGTTCAGGCTTGGGCTGATAAGTGGCAGGTAACATTTGCGCCACAGAAGTGCCAGGCAATGACTATCTCCAACAAGCGAGAGTCTAACCACCGCCCCATGACATTCAACGGCATTACCATCGGCGAATTCCCCACCATCAACATCCTGGGGGGTCACCATTGACTAGAAACTTAACTGGATCAGCCACATAAATACTGTGGCAACGAGAGCAGGTCAGAGGCTAGGTATTCTGCGGCGAGTGTCTCACCTCCTGACTCCCCAAAGCCTTTGCACCATCTACAAGGCACAAGTAAGGAGTGTGATGGAATACTCTCCACTTGCCTGGATGAGTGCAGCTCTAACAACACTCAAGAAGCTCGACACCATCCAGGACAAAGCAGCCGGTTTGATTGGCACCCCATCCACCACCTTAAACATTCACTCCCTCCACCACCGGCGTACCGTGGCTGCAGTGTGTACCATCTACAAGATGCACTGCAGCAACTCGCCAAGGCTTCTTCGACAGCACCTCCCAAACCCGTGACCTCTACCACCCAGAAGGACAATGGCAGCAGGCGCTTGGGAACACCACCACCTCCAAGTTCCCGTCCAAGTCACACGCCATCCTGACATGGAAATATATCGGCTGTTCCTTCATCGTCGCTGGGTCAAACTCCCGGAACTCCCTCCCTAACAGCTCTGTGGGAGTACCTTCACAACACGGACTGCAGCGGTTCAAGAAGGCGGCTCACCACCACCTTCTCAAGGGCAACTAGGGATGGGCAATAAATGCTGGCATTGCCAGCGACGCCCACATCCCATAAGAACATAAGAAATAGGAGCAGGAATAGGCCACTTGGCCCCTCGAGCCTGCTCCGCCATTCAATAAGATCATGGCTGATCTAGGGCTCAAAGCCACTTCCCAGCCCGCTCCCCATAACCCTTCACTCCCTTATCTTGCAAAAATTTGTCTATCTCCACTTTAAATGTATTTAATGACCCAGCCTCCACAGCTCTCTGGGGCAGAGAATTCTACAGATTTATGACCCTGAGAGAAGAAATTCCTCCTCATCTCAGTTCTTTATTCCGAGACTGTGCCCCCGAGTTCTAGATTTCCCCACGAGGGGAAACATCCTCTCTGCAGCTACCCTGTTGAGCCCCCTCAGTATCTTGTGTTTCGATAAGATCACCTCTCATTCTTCTAAATTCCAATGAGTATAGGCCCAGCCTGCTCAACCTTCCCTCATAAGTCCAACCCCTCATCTCTGGAATTAACCTAGTGAATCATCTCTGAACTGCCTCCAATGCAAGTATATCCTTCCTTAAATAAGGAGACCAAAACTGTACGCAGTACTCAAGGTGTGGTCTCACCAATACCCTGTACAGTTGTAGCAGGACTTCCCTGCTTTTATACTCCAACCCCCTTGAAATAAAGGCCAACATTCCATTTGCCTTTTTGATTACTTGCTGTACCTGCATGCTAACTTTTTGTGATTCATGCACAAGGACCCCCAGGTCCCTCTGAACTGTAGCATTTTGTAATCTCTCTCCATTTAAATAATAATTTGCTTTTTTATTTTTCCTGCCAAAGTGGATAACCTCGCACTTTCCCACATTATACTCCATCTGCCAAATGTTTGCCCACTCACTTAGCCTGTCTATATCCCTTTGCAGGTTCTTCGAGTCCTCTGCACAACTTGCTTTCCCACCCATCTTTGTATCATCCGCAAACCTGGCTACATTACACTCGGTCCCTTCATCCAAGTCATTAATGTAGATTGTAAATAGTTCAGGCCCCAGCACCGATCCCTGTGGCACCCCACTAGTTACCGTTTGCCAACCGGAAAATGACCCATTTATCCCGATTCTCTGCTTTCTGTTAGTTAGCCAATTCTCTATCCATGCTAATATATTACCCCAACTCCGTGAGCTCTTATCTTATGCAGTAACCTTTTATGTGGCACCTTATTGAATGCCTTCTGGAAATCCAAATACACCACATCCACTGGCTCACCCTTGTCCACCTTACTTGTTACATCCTCAAAGAACTCCAGCAAATTTGTTAAACATGATTTCCCTTTCATAAAACCATGCTGACTCTGTTTGACTGCAGTATGTTTTTCTAAATGCCCTGCTACTGCTTCCTTAATGAAGGACTCCAGCATTTTCCCAACGACAGATGTTAGGCTAACTGGTCTATAGTTTCCTGCTTTCTGTCTCCCTCCTTTCTTAAATAGGGGTGTTACATTAGCGGTTTTCCAATCTGCTGGGACCTCTCCAGAGTCCAGGGAATTTTGGTATATTGCAACCAATGCATCCACTATCTCTGCAGCCACTTCTTTTAAGATCCTGGGATGCAGGCCATCTGGTCCAGGGGGCTTGTCGTCTTTTAGTCCCATTATTTTACCGAGTACTATTTCCTTAGTGATAGTGATTGTCTTTAGTTCCCCCCTCCCTGTGGTCCCTTGATTATCCATTATTGGGATGTTGTTAGTGTCTTCTACAGTGAAGACAGATGCAAAATATTTGTTCAGAGTCTCTGCCATTTCCCCGTTCCCCATTATTAATTCCCTAGTCTCATCCTCTAAGGGACCAACGTTTACTTTAGCTACCCTTTTCCTTTTTATATACCTGTAGAAGCTCTTACTATCTGTTTTAATGTTTCTTGCCAGCTTACTCTCATAATTCATCTTCTCTCTCTATTATTTTTTTAGTCATCCTTTGCTGGTTTTTAAAAATTTCCCAATCCTCTGGTCTCCCACCAATCTTGGCAACATTGTATGCCTTCGTTTTCAATTTGATACCATCCTTTACTTCCTTAGTTAGCCACGGATGGTGCTCCCTTCTCTTAAAATCTTTCTTTCTCACTGGAATATATTTTTGTTGAGAGTTATGAAATATCTCCTTAAATGTCCGCCACTGCATTTCAACTGTTTTTCCAGTCCACTTTAGCCAGTTCTGCCCTCCTGCCATTATAATTGCCTTTGTTTAAGATCAGGACAGCTGGTTTGAGATACAACTTTCTCACCCTCCAACTGAATTTGAAATTCAACTGTGCTATGATCACTCTTTCCTAGAGGCTCCTTTACTATGAGATCATTTATTAATTCTGTCTCATTACATAATACCAGATCCAAAATAGCCTGTTCTCTGGTTGGTTCCATTACATACTGTTCTAGGAAAACATCCCAGATACACTCTATGAACTCCTCCTCCAGGCTACCATGGCCAATTTGATTTGTCCAATCAATATGGAGATTAAAATCACCCATGATTATTACTGTACCTTTTTTACAGGCCTCCATTATTGTTGATTTATACTCTGTCCAACAGCATTGCTACTGTTCGGGGGCCTGTAGACTACGCCCACCAGAGACTTTTTCCCCTTATTATTTTTTATCTCCACCCAAACCGATTCTACATCTTGATCTTCTGAGCCAATATCACTTCTCACCACTGCACTGATCCCATCCTTTACCAACAAAGCCACCCCACCACCCTTTCTTTTCTTTCTATCCTTCCGAATTATCATATAACCTGGAATATTCAGTTCCCAGCCCTGGTCGCCTTGCAACCACGTCTCTGTAATGGCGATCAGATCATACCCATTTGTATCTATTTGTGTCGTCAACTCATTTATCTTGTTACGAATGCTGCGTGCATTCAGATATAGAGCTTTTAACTTTGTCTTTTTACCATTTTTCCTTGTTTTGGCCTTTTTTTCTGTTACACTCTTATTTTTAAACATTCTGTCCCTTCCTGTCACACTCTGGTTATTATTCCCCCATCTCTATCCTGCTCTATTGCTTTCTCATTTCTCATTGACTTTTTATTTTCCCGCTCACCTGGATCCTCCCCCCACCCCCCCCCCACTATTTAGTTTAAAGCCCTCTCTACAGCCCTAGTTATTCGATTCACCAGGACTCTAGCCCCAGCATGGTTCAAGTGAAGTCCGTCCCCACGGAACAACTCCCTCTTATCCCAGTACTGGTGCTAGTGCCCCACAAATCGAAACCCATTTCTCCCACACCAGTCTTTGAGCCACTCGTTCATTTCTCTGATCTTATTTACCCTGTGCAAATTCGCTCATGGCTCAGGTAGTAATCCAGAGATTATTACCTTTGTGGTTCTGCTTTTGAATTTAGCCCCTAGCTGCTCATACTCTCTCAGCAGAACCTCTTTCTTTGTCCTACCTATGTCATTGGTACCTACGTGGACCATGACAACTGGATCTTCCCCCTCCCACTCCAAGTTTCTCTCCAGCCCAGAGGAGATGTCCTTAATCCTGGCACCGGGCAGGCAACACAGCCTTCGGGACTCACACTCTCGGCTGCAGAGAACAGTATCTATCCCCCTCACTATACTATCCCCAATCACTACAACATTTCTTTTTACTCCCCCCACTTGAATGGCTCCCTGTACCACGGTGCTGTGGTCAGTTTGCTCATCCTCCCTGCAGTCCCTGGCCTCGTCCACACAGAGAGCAAGAATCTCGTACCTGTTGGACAAGAGCAAGGGCTGAGGCTCCTCCACCACTACCTCCTGGATCCCATCAAAAAAAAATAAGAGACTTCAGTTACGTGGATAGACTGGAGAAGCTGGGGTTGTTCTCCTTAGAGCAGAGAAGGTTGAGAGGAGATTTGATAGAGGTGTTCAAAATCATGAGGGGTCTAGGCAGAGTAGATAGAGAGAAACTGTTCCCATTGGTGGAAGGGCCGAGAACCAGAGGACACAGGTTTAAGGTGATTGGCAAAAGAACCAAAGGCGACATGAGGAAAAACATTTTTACGCAGCGAGTGGTTAGGATCTGGAATGCACTGCCTGAAAGGGTGGTGGAGGCAGATTCAACCGTGGCTTTCAAAAGGCAGTTGGATAAGTACCTGAAGGGAAAACATTTGCTGGGCTATGGGGAAAGGGCGGGGGAGTGGGACTAGCTGAAGTGCTCTTGCAGAGAGCCGGCACGGGCTCGACGGGCCGAATGGACTCTTTCTATGATTCTATAATTCATTCTTCAAGTTTATTAATGTCTTTCTGTAATTTGTTGCAGTCCTCCTCAGTATTAACTATCCCCCTTAATTTGGTGTCATCTGCAAATTTAGAATTTGTGATTCCAAAGTCTAAATCATTAATATAAATTGTTAACCACAGTGTTCCCAGCACTGATCCTTGTGGAACACCACTTCTATCACTGTGAATAACTACCCTTTACTCCCACTCTCTGCTTTCTGTCCTGAAGCCAGCTAGCTATCCATTCTGCTACTTGTCCCCTGACTCTGCATTCTCTGACCTCAGTCATCAGACTATTATGGGTTACCTTATCGAAGGCCTTTTGAAAATCTAGATAAATTACATCTGTTGCATTACCCTTGTCTACTCTCTCTGTTAGTAGTGATAAACCACTCTGCACTAGTGATAAGCCATAAACCACTCTTTACTAGTGATAAACCACTCTGCACTAGTGTTAAGCCACTCCTCACTAGAGTTTCCTTTGTGTACCCCAGTTACCTCCTCCTGTGTGGCCTGTGATGGGAAGACCTTGTCCAGCTCGAAGGTCCTCTCTTTGCCTTTATACAGCACCGTGACCCTGGAGTCCTGGTTCGGGTCAGTGGTCACCACCGCTGTGGTAGGCTCCTCCGTCTGATTAGTCTCGGTGACCGGCTTCACTCTGCACAGCACCCGGATATTCCCTAGGGAGGACACAGCGGCGGGTGGGGAGGGAGGGGGAAAGAAAGAATGAAAATAAATGTGTGTGGAAGCAAAGAGAAAGAAAGAAAGTTAGATCTGCACACCCGCAACCCAGACAGGTGCACCGATAGAAGGACAGATGGGGAAGTGGTCAGTCTATTAGCTAAGATGGTAAGATAGACATCTGTCAACATTCTTTCCCATCACCATCTCCTCTGACCTCCAGTGGACCTTCCCTAACTTGTCTGATCTCCAATAAATCAGCACTGAGCAGGGATTGAACCTGGGACCTTCTGGTTTGTCTGGGCTGGAGCTCCACCAAGCGATGTCCTTACCCAATGGGCCTACTCCACTTGCCTGGATGAGTGCAGCTCCAACAACACTCAAGAAGTTCGACACCATCCAGGACAAAGCAGCCCACTTGATTGGCACCCCATCCACCACCTTAAACATTCACTCCCTCCACCACCGGCGCACCGTGGCTGCAGTGTACACCATCTACAAGATGCACTGCAGCAACTCGCCAAGGCTTCTTCGGCAGCACCTCCCAAACCCATGACCTCTACCACCTAGGAGGACAAGGGCAGCAGGTGCATGGGGAACACCACCACCTCCAAGTTCCCCTCCAATTCACACACCATCCTGACTTGGAAATATATCGCCGATCCTTCATAGTCGCTGGGTCAAAATCCTGGAACTCCCTCCCTAACAGCACTGTGAGAGCACCTTCACCACACGGACTGCAGCGGTTCAAGAAGGCGGCTCACCACCACCTTCTCCAGGGCAATTAGGGATAGGTAATAAATGCTGGCCTTGCCAGCGACGCCCACATCCCGAGAATGAATTAAAAAATTGCCCCAAACCCACCTCGGAGCTCCACCAGCTGGTCGTGGTATTTCTTCCTCAGGACTATCTCCCTCTCGTATTTTTCCATCAGATTGCTGTTGGATTCAGACACTTCAGTTATCGCTGATTGGATCTGTTGACATGGTGAACAAGGAATCAATCACACGTCCGAACTCTTCCCAAATATTCTCTAATTTCCCCTCTAGTGAAGGCTCCAAATCCCAGGGGACACGTTAAAGTTAACTAAGAATCAGGAGCGTCACAGGAAAGGAGGAGGCCGTTCGGCCCCTCGAGCCTGTTCCGCCTTTCAATCAGATCATGGCTGATTGCACCTCAACCCCATTTGCCCACCTTTGCTCCGTATCCCTCAATCGGGGTAATTGAGTCATGGAATAAGGTAGCAGGGACAGTGACCGTGTAAAGGGGGTCAAGACAATTAGATGAATTTCTGGAGAGAAAGGAGATTGGGGATTGGGGATTGGGGATTGGGGATATGGGATACGGGATACGGGGATACGGGGATTGGGGATACGGGGATTGGGGATATGGGGATTGGGGATTTGGGGATTGGGGATATGGGGATTGGGGATACGGAGATGGGAAAGGGACCGACTTACAACATTAGCCAAAATTATCTTTTTTGTTCCTCATCTATTAGTGTATTTTGCACTGTGAGGGGGTGTTGCATGGGGCGGGAACACAATAGACTACATACCGGACGGCAGATTAAATGGAGGTCCCTCTCTCCTTTATTCACCTGTTTCTTTGCCTCAGTAATGGCAGCCTCGTAGAACTGGGAGAAGTTTTTCACCTGACTCCGCAGGCTGTTGTAATTTGTCTTCATAGTCTTCAGGACGGGTTGTAGTGTAGTCAGACGCTGCTGGACTCCTGCAATCAGTGACAGCACAGGGACACCATGAGCCCAGACACCGTCTCCCCGACCGACAGAGCCCAGACACCGTCTCCCCGACCAACTGAGCCCAGACACCATCTCCCCGACCGACCGAGCCCTGACACCA
The DNA here is from genome assembly GCA_030390025.1 of Squalus acanthias. Lineage (NCBI taxonomy): Eukaryota > Metazoa > Chordata > Chondrichthyes > Squaliformes > Squalidae > Squalus > Squalus acanthias. Next base: position 26,003 of record JASTWF010000947.1, read on the forward strand.
TCTCCCCGACCGAGCCCAGACACCATCTCCCCGACCGACCGAGCCCAGACACCATCTCCCCGACCGACCGAGCCCAGACACCATCTCCCCGACCGACCGAGCCCAGACACCATCTCCCCGACCGACCGAGCCCAGACACCGTCTCCCCGACCAACCGAGCCCAGACACCGTCTCCCCGACCAAGCCCAGACGCCGTCTCCCTGACATAGAAACAGATAAACATAGAAGATAGGAGCAGGAGTAGGCCATTGGGCCCCTCGAGCCTGTTCTGCCATTTTACTTCACTCTCCATCTTAATGAAGAATTCTATCATATTATGATTGCTCCTCCGCAAGGGGCCTCGCACAACAAGATTGCTAATTAATCCTTTCTCATTACATAATACCCAGTCTAAGATGGCCTGATCTCTAGTTGGTTCCTCGACATATTGGTCCAGGAAACCATCCCGTATACACTCTAGGAATTCCTCTTCCACAGTATTGTTACTAATTTGGTTAGCCCAATCTATATGTAGATTAAAGCCACCCATGATAACTGCTGTGCCCTTATTGCATGTGTCTCTAATTTCCCATTTAATGCCATCCCCAACCTCAGCATTACTGTTTGGGGGTCTGTATACAACTCCCACTAACGTTTTCTGCCCCTTGGTATTTCTCAGCTCTACCCATACAGATTGCACATCATCAGAGCTAATATCCTTCCTTACTATTGTGTTAATCTCCTCTTTAACCAGCAATGCTACCCCACCTCCTTTTCCTTTTTGCCTGTCCTTCCTGAATATTGAATACCCCTGGATGTTGAATTCCCAGCCTTGGTCACCCTGGAGCCATGTCTCCGTAATCCCAATTATATCATATCCGTTTACATCTATTTGCGCAGCTAATTTATCCACCTTATTACGAATGCTCCTCGCATTAAGACACAAAGCCTTCAGGCTTGTTTATTTAACACTCTTAGTCCTTTTAGAATTATTATTTACTGTAGCCCTGTTTGATTTACACACTTGATTTCTGTGCCTTCCACTTTTGCTTTTCTACTTCCTGTCTTTTGCATCTATCCTTGCTTCCCTTTCCTCTGTCTCCCTGCACAGGTTCCCAACCCCCTGCCATTGTAGTTTAAACCTTCCCCAACAGCACTAGCAAACACTCCCCCTCGGACATCGGTCCCGGTCCTGCCCAGGTGCAGACCGTCCAGTTTGTACTGGTCCCACCTCCCCCAGAACCGGTTCCAATGTCCCAGGAATTTTAATCCCTCCCCCTAGCCATGTATTCATCTGAAATATCCTTCTATTTCTACTCTGACTAGCACGTGGCACTGGTAGCAATCCTGAGATTACTACCTTTGAGGTCCTATTTTTTAATTTACCTCCTAACTCCCTATATTCAGCTTTTAGGACCTCATCCCGGTTTTTACCTATATCGTTGGTACCTATATGCACCACGACAACTGGCTGTTCACCCTCCCCCTCCAGAATGCCCTGCAGCCGCTCAGAGACATCCTTGACCCTTGCACCAGGGAAGCAACATACCATCCTGGAGTCTCATTTGCGGCCGCAGAAACGCCTATCTATTCCCCTTACAATAGAATCCCCTATCACGATAGCTCTCCCGCTCTTTTTCCTCCCATCCTGTGCAGCAGAACCACCCATGGTGCCAGGAAGTTGGCTGCTGCTGCCTTCCCCCGATAAGCCATCTCCCTCAACAATATCCAAAGCAGTATATCTGTTTGAGAGGGGGATGGCCATAGGGGACCCCTGCACTATCTGCCTGCGCCTACTACTCTGCCTGTCGGTCACCCATTCTCTTCCTGCCTGTGCAGCCTTTACCTGCGGTGTGACCAACTGATCAAACGTGCTATCCACGACGTCCTCAGCATCGCGAATGCTCCAGTATGTATCCATTCGCAGCTCCAGCGCCGCAATGCGGTCTGCCAGTAGCTGCAGCTGGATACACTTCCCGCACACATGGTTGTCAGGGACACAGGAAGTGTCCCTGATTTCCCACATAGTGCAGGAGGAGCATGCCACGGGGCCGAGCTGTGCTGCCATGAATTACCCTTTAATTAATTTAAATTAAATTAAATCAAATCAATACCACTAATTACACGACAATTAAATGATATACTCAAGGGCCCTTGTTTACGAGCACTCCCCACTACACAAAAGAGACCTTAGAAACTGACCGACCGAGCCCAGACGCCATCTCCCCGACCGAGCTCAGACGCCGTCTCCCCGACCGACCAAGCCCAGACAGTCTTTCACCATTCTGAGTCAAAAGGTTGTGGGTTCAAGCCCCACTCCAGGGATTTGAGCACATAATCCAGGCTGACTCTCCCAGTGCAGTACTGAGGGGATAGCTGGTCATCTATCTCATTGCTGTGTGTGGGAGCTTGCTGTGTGTGAATTGGCTGCTGCGTTTCCCACATTACAAGAGTGACTTCACTTCAAAAGTACTTCATTGGCTGTAAAGCACTTTGGGACGTCCTGAGGTTGTGAAAGGTGCTATAGAAATGCAAAGATCCCACTGAAGCCATGAATGCTCACGGTGAGCAGTCCAGACGGAGTGAGGTCCCAGTGAATGTTAACCCACCTCTCAGTCTGGGCTGCACCTGCTCCTCCGTTACCTGAGAACTGCTGGCGGAGTTGGTCCAGGTGTTGCTCTGAACACTCCGCGGCCTCTCTGACAGCCTCGTCCTTGCTGGCCTCCAGGTGGCTGATCTCCTGGAGCAGGTCCTCACGCAGCTTCTGGATCTCGGCCTCGTACACCACGATCTGAAACAGAGCAGGTTCTCAGTGCGGCCATGACTCCTTCCCGTGTCTGAGATGGCAGCTTCACTCGGGCTCCTGCAGGCCATTGGAGTCTGGAGCTTCCTCAGCTCAATCTGACCAGACTAGCCGTGGCTCAGTGGGCAGCATGAATGCCCTCTGAATCAGAAGGTTGTGGGTTCGAGCCCCAACCCAGAGACTCGAGCCCATAATCCAGGCTGACACTCCCAGTGCCAGAACTGAGGGAGCGCTGCACTGTCGGAGGGTCAGTACTGAGGGAGCGCCGCACTGTCGGAGGGGCAGTACTGAGGGAGCGCTGCACTGTCGGAGGGGCAGTACTGAGGGAGCGCGGCACTGTCGGAGGGGCAGTACTGAGGGAGAGCCGCACTGTCGGAGGGGCAGTACTGAGGGAGTGCTGCACTGTCGGAGGGGCAGTACTGAGGGAGCGCTGCACTGTCGGAGGGGCAGTACTGAGGGAGCGCTGCACTGTCGGAGGGGCAGTACTGAGGGAGCGCTGCACTGTCGGAGGGGCAGTACTGAGGGAGCGCTGCACTGTCGGAGGGGCAGTACTGAGGGAGTGCTGCACTGTCAGATGAGACATTAAACCGAGGCCCCGTCTGCTCTCTCAGGTGGACGTAAAAGATCCCATGGCACTATTTTGAAGAAGAGCAGGGGAGTTCTCCCCAGTGTCTCGGCCAATATTTATCCCTCAACCTACATTACTAAAACCGATTATCTGGTCAATATCACATTGCTGTTTGTGGGAGCTTGCTGTGTGCAAATTGGCTGCCACATTTCCTACATTACAACAGTGACTACACTTCAAAAAGTACTTCATTGGCTGTAAAGCGCTTTGGGACGTACTGAGCTGGTCGAAGGCGCTATAGAAATGCAGTCTTTCTTATTTTTGGCCAATAGTCTCTCCGACTCTGGCACTGGGCTCTGCTCTACACCTCAGATTCTAAATAAAATGACCTGTGGTTCCCAAAGCTCCCCACCACTGGGGGTTTCCTCACTCAATGTCAGGGTCTGTTGTCGACTCATTGATCGAGATTGATCGCTGTGATTGGTCAACAACTCCATTATCATTGGATCCTGGGACTGCCAGGATGGGAGAAGGTGAGCTCGATGGACCCTGGGTCTTTGGTCGTCTATGTTCCTCTGGCACCGCCACTCCCGCTAATGGAGGGAGGGAGTGATGGATGGAGGGATGGATGGAGGGAGGGAGGGAGGGAGGAATGGAGGGAGGGAGGGAGGAGGAATGGAGGGAGGGAGGGAGGGAGGAATGGAGGGAGGGAGGGAGGGAGGAATGGATGGAGGGAGGGAGGGAGGAATGGATGGAGGGAGGGAGGGAGGGAATCGCCTGGGCTACAGTTTGAACGAATGAATGAAAGACTGAAGTGAATGATGGGATGTTAGCGGTTTGCTGAATCTCCATTGCTTGGGTTTACCTTGTACTTGAGCTCCGAGCTGGTATCCTCGGAACCCCTCAGTTGTTGCTCCAGTTTGCTGCACTGCTCCCCTTGGATCGAGAGCTGATCCACGAGCTGCCGGTTTCTCTGCTCACAATCCTGGAGTGATTTCAGTGTCCCCGGGCAATCCACCTCCACTCGATTGGTGATGTACTGGAGACAGAAAGGATTTTATCGAAACAACTGGGCAGAACTCGGCCACTCGCCAACGGGTCTCACACTGGGAGAGTCAGCCCTCTGTCTCTGACACACATGTTCACACGTGTGCGGACACACTCGCACTCCCGCCTTGCAAGCACACACAAACCCCGCTCACCCCGCGCACACTCACACACTCACCCCGCGCACACACTCACCCCTCACACACACTCACCCCTCGCACACACTCACCCCTCGCACACTCACCCCCTCGCACACTCACCCCCTCGCACACACTCACACACTCACCCCTCGCACACTCACCCCCTCGGACACACTCACCCCGCACAACCCTCACACACTCACCCCTCACAACCCTCGCACACTCACCTCTCGCACACACTCACACACTCACACCTCTCACCCCGCACACACTCACCCCTCACACACTCACCCCTCACAACCCTCGCACACTCACCCCTCACAACCCTCACACACTCACCCCTCACAACCCTCGCACACTCACCCCTCGCACACTCACACCTCTCACCCCGCACACACTCACCCCTCACAACCCTCGCACACTCACCCCTCGCACACACTCACCCCGCGCGCACACTCACACCTCTCACCCCGCACTCGGTCACCTGTATGTCCGCTGGCCGATCCCGCTGCCGGTTAAGCTCCAGCTGCAGGCCTCGCATTCTCTCATCCAGCTGCCTCACCTCCTCTTCCTTCCTCCACTGCACGTTGCTCATCTGCCCCTCCAGGTGCAGTAACTGCTCCAGCTTCTGCTGCAGGGACCCCTCCAGGAGATGCACCTTCGATCTCAGGTCCTCGTTTTCCTAAAAGACAAATTTAAAACCAGCCACAAGGCGTGATCACTCAGGACCGATAGAGCAACTATTCCTTTCATACCTTCTTCACCTTTCTCCTGAACAGCAACAACCTGTATTTATATAGCGCCTTTAACGTAGATGGTGGAGCGATTAAAATCAGGGCTGGACGAGAGTGCAGAATTGGAGGAGCGCAGTTATCTCGGAGGGTTGCAGGGCTGGAGGAGGTTACAGAGATAGGGAGGGGGCGAGGGCCATGGAGGGATTTGAACACGAGGATGAGAATTTTGAAATGGAGGCGTTGCTGGACTGGGAGCCAGTGGAGCTCAGCGAGTACAGGGGGTGATGGGTGAACGGGACTGGGTGCGAGTTAGGACACGGGCAGCCGAGTTTCGGATGAGCTGAAGTTTAGGGAGGGTGGACGATGGGAGGCCGGCTAGGAGAGCGTTGGAATAGTCGAGTCTGGAGGTAACAAAGGCCTGGATGAGGGTAAAAAAATCCATGGCACTATTTTGAAGAGGAGTCGGGGAGTTCTCCCCGGTGTCCTGACCAATATTTATCCCCAAACCAACATCATTAAAACAGGTTATCTGGTCATGATTTCGTTACTGTTTGTTGGAGCTTGCTGTGCGCAAATTGGTTTCCGCGTTTCCTACATTAATTAATACATTGATCGGATTTCATATAAAAATGCAAGTCTTTCTTTCTTATTACAACAGTGACGACACTTCAAAATGTACTTCATTGGCTGTAAAGCTCTCTGGGATGTCCTGAGGTGGTGAAAGTTGCGAGAGAAATGCAAGTCTTTCATGCTTTCTACATCAGTGCGATTTCGGGGCAGTTCAGAATCATGGACACTTGCCCGACAAAAACTCGGTTGAGACTGTCCCCAAACATATTTTCGTTACGATCCCTGTGGCTTTTAATCGTCTGTGCGAGCTGGATTCGGACCCTCACCCCAACCCCTCCCCAGCTCTGTAACCTTTTCCAGCCCTACAATCCCCCTCGCAACTCTATGTTCCTCCGACTCTGGCCTCTTGCGCACCCCTACCTCCCTAGATAGATTTCTTGCAGAAAGTAACATTTTGGGATCCAGTATCTGAGTAATCTGAGACCTGACGTGTGATGAGTGTAGCGTGCTCGGGAGGATCAGGTGACTTTGGACCCAAATCTCTCCACCACTGAGGTTTTCCTCGCCTCATGTCAGGGTCTGTTGTAGACTCATTGATAGAGATTGATTGCTGTGATTGGTCAACAACTCCATTATCATTGGATCATGTGACTCCCAGGATGGGAGAAGGGGAATTAGATGGACCTGGGTCTTTCATCGTCTAACGATGCTGTTGTCAAGAGCCCCCAGCTTTTGGTTGCCACTCCTGATATCTCCCTCTTGTCTCGCTGTCCATTTCACTTTCCCCATAGACCTCTGAAGCACCCTGGGACATGTTTCGATGCTAAAGGTACTGTACAAGGTGTGGTTTCGTGGCACATAGCCCCGTGTCATTGCAGGCCTCCCTCCCTCCCCCCCACAGCCTCGAACGGCCTTACCTTGAGGAGCAGAGTGGAGGGCTGCAGTGGGAGGGCGGAAAGCTGCTGGAGGAGGCCCTGGGTCACACTCAGGTTCTGCTTCAGACTCTCGTTCTCTATAATCAGGTGTTGGATCCGTTTCTCCGAGTCCGTAACTCCCTGGAAGAGAAAAGCAAGCCCGGCTCAGTCGGAGATGAGGCAGGTTGTTGGAGGTCGCGGGACATTGGCCGCTGGGGTTCCTCAGGACAGCGTCCTCGGCCCAAACATCTGGTTCATCGATGACCTTCCCTCCGTCAGAAGCTCAGGAGCGGGGATTGGCACCGATGATTCCACAGCGCCTGGCTCCACTCTCAACTCCTCCGATAATGAGCCACCTCGCACCCTTGTAGAATAGAGATTATCTGTATGTTTTGATAACGTTTTAAATGTCACGCTTTTCTTAAAATTACTATGATATATAATAATGTATGTTAGAAGCATAAAACCTCTGTTACGATTCGTATAACCTTAGTAAAAAGGACACAAGGCTGAGAAGCAAAGCATGATGGTAAATTACGCCAATTTGATGTAATTCTGTAAAATGGTCTGTTAGGAAAACAAGGAGATCGTGGGGAACAAGGAATTCAGCAACGTTGCCAAAGAAGATAGGGAGCTGGAGACAGGCACCACTCCCTATCTCTCAAAAATGCAGAACCGGCTAAACAATGAGCTGATTAAGAAGCAAAAAGACATCTGTGAGAACTTAGTGTGAAGGTTGTTCTCAGATAAGGACAGCTTGGTATGCAAGAAATGGGGGAGCGAGAGAGTTACTGAAATAACAGATACCAGACAGTTAATGAAGGCCACGTCGGCACAGAGGAAAAAAGGTATAAATGAACGGATATTGAACACTGAAGGCAGCGCGAAACCAGAGGAAGAGAAAACTTCAGTCAACAGAACACAGCAAGACTGAGAAGAGACGGCGCCGCAGTCACTCGGCGGGCACGCTGCTGGGGTTCCAGACCGTGCCGCAGTCACCCGGCGGGCACGCTGCTGGGGTTCCAGACCGCGCCGCAGTCACCCGGTGGGCACGCTGCTGGGGTTCCAGACCGCGCCGCAGTCACCCGGTGGGCACGCTGCTGGGGTTCCAGACCGCGCCGCAGTCACTCGGTGGGCACGATGCTGGGGTTCCAGACCGCGCCGCAGTCACTCGGCGGGCACGATGCTGGGGTTCCAGACCGCGCCGCAGTCACCCGGTGGGCACGCTGCTGGGGTTCCAGACCGCGCCGCAGTCACCCGGTGGGCACGCTGCTGGGGTTCCAGACCGCGCCGCAGTCACTCGGTGGTCACGATGCTGGGGTTCCAGACCGCGCCGCAGTCACTCGGCGGGCACGATGCTGGGGTTCCAGACCGCGCCGCAGTCACCCGGTGGGCACGATGCTGGGGTTCCAGACCGCGCCGCAGTCACCCGGTGGGCACGCTGCTGGGGTTCCAGACCGCGCCGCAGTCACTCGGTGGGCACGCTGCTGGGGTTCCAGACCGCCCGGCGGGCACGATGCTGGGGTTCCAGACCGCGCCGCAGTCACTCGGTGGGCACGATGTTGGGGTTCCGAGGAACAGATTGCGACTATCATCTTGTTAAGTATTACTTCTTTGTCCTGGATGAACAGTGCTTAATAAATCTGTTATACTTATACACAATATACCTGTACCAGGAGTGGTTTGTTATAGTCACAGACAAGTTAAATATAAATTACGGATATCAAGAAATCCTACACCCGCGCCAGAAGATACGGGCTGAGAAATTGGTTCGTGTCGGCCTGAATTGAGCGCAGGGGCCAATCATTGCCCCGGGGCGGATAGACCTGATGCCAACACCCCCCGCCCCCCCCCCCCGCCTCAGGCCTCACTTACATCAGACGCGTGGAGCAGCAGCTGGGGGTCCTACTGCTGACCCCACCTCCCACGGGCGAGAACTTGGGATGCCAAACGTCCCCAGGCAGCCATGAGAAGACCGCGAGAAAGTGCGGCAGGCGCTGCTTTAAGAAGCAAAGGAGACGCCAGAGACCATCAAAGTCCAGAGGACTTTAGGGGCACAGGTAGCCCTTTACTAGTGGGGTATTGGGACACAGGTAGCCCTTTACAGCTGGGGTATTGGGACACAGGCAGCCCTTTACTAGCGGGGTATTGGGACACAGGCAGCCCTTTACTAGCGGGGTATTGGGACACAGGCAGCCCTTTACTAGCGGGGTATTGGGACACAGGCAGCCCTTTACTAGTGGGGTATTGGGACACAGGTAACCCTTTACTAGCGGGGTATTGGGACACAGGTAACTCTTTACTAGTGGGGTATTGGGACACAGGTAACTCTTTACTAGTGGGGTATTGGGACACAGGTAACCCTTTACTAGTGGGGTATTGGGACACAGGTAACTCTTTACTAGTGGGGTATTGGGACACAGGTAACTCTTTACTAGTGGGGTATTGGGACACAGGTAACCCTTTACTAGTGGGGTATTGGGACACAGGTAACTCTTTACTAGTGGGGTATTGGGACACAGGTAACTCTTTACAGTGGGGTATTGGGGCAGAGGTAACCCTTTACAGTGGGGTATTGGGACACAGGTAACTCTTTACTAGCGGGGTATTGGGGCACAGGTAACTCTTTACTAGTGGGGTATTGGGGCACAGGTAACTCTTTACTAGCGGGGTATTGGGACACAGGTAACTCTTTACAGTGGGGTATTGGGGCACAGGTAACTCTTTACTAGTGGGGTATTGGGGCACAGGTAACTCTTTACTAGCGGGGTATTGGGGCACAGGTAACTCTTTACTAGTGGGGTATTGGGGCACAGGTAACTCTTTACTAGCGGGGTATTGGGGCACAGGTAACTCTTTACAGTGGGGTATTGGGGCACAGGTAACTCTTTACAGTGGGGTATTGGGACACAGGTAACTCTTTACTAGTGGGGTATTGGGACACAGGTAACTCTTTACAGTGGGGTATTGGGGCAGAGGTAACCCTTTACAGTGGGGTATTGGGACACAGGTAACTCTTTACTAGCGGGGTATTGGGGCACAGGTAACTCTTTACTAGTGGGGTATTGGGACACAGGTAACCCTTTACTAGTGGGGTATTGGGACACAGGTAACTCTTTACTAGTGGGGTATTGGGACACAGGTAACCCTTTACTAGTGGGGTATTGGGACACAGGTAACTCTTTACTAGCGGGGTATTGGGGCACAGGTAACTCTTTACAGTGGGGTATTGGGGCACAGGTAACCCTTTACAGTGGGGTATTGGGACACAGGTAACTCTTTACAGTGGGGTATTGGGGCACAGGTAACCCTTTACAGTGGGGTATTGGGACACAGGTAACTCTTTACAGTGGGGTATTGGGGCACAGGTAACCCTTTACAGTGGGGTATTGGGACACAGGTAACTCTTTACAGTGGGGTATTGGGGCACAGGTAACCCTTTACAGTGGGGTATTGGGACACAGGTAACTCTTTACAGTGGGGTATTGGGGCACAGGTAACCCTTTACTAGTGGGGTATTGGGGCACAGGTAACTCTTTACAGTGGGGTATTGGGGCACAGGTAACCCTTTACAGTGGGGTATTGGGGCACAGGTAACTCTTTACTAGCGGGGTATTGGGGCACAGGTAACCCTTTACAGTGGGGTATTGGGGCACAGGTAACTCTTTACTAGTGGGGTATTGGGACACAGGTAACTCTTTACTAGTGGGGTATTGGGACACAGGTAACTCTTTACTAGTGGGGTATTGGGACACAGGTAACTCTTTACTAGTGGGGTATTGGGACACAGGTAACTCTTTACTAGTGGGGTATTGGGGCACAGGTAACTCTTTACAGTGGGGTATTGGGACACAGGTAACTCTTTACAGTGGGGTATTGGGACACAGGTAACTCTTTACTAGTGGGGTATTGGGACACAGGTAACCCTTTACTAGTGGGGTATTGGGACACAGGTAACCCTTTACAGTGGGGTATTGGGGCACAGGTAACCCTTTACTAGTGGGGTATTGGGACACAGGTAACTCTTTACTAGTGGGGTATTGGGACACAGGTAACTCTTTACTAGTGGGGTATTGGGACACAGGTAACTCTTTACAGTGGGGTATTGGGACACAGGTAACCCTTTACTAGTGGGGTATTGGGGCACAGGTAACCCTTTACTAGTGGGGTATTGGGACACAGGTAACTCTTTACTAGTGGGGTATTGGGACACAGGTAACTCTTTACTAGTGGGGTATTGGGACACAGGTAACTCTTTACAGTGGGGTATTGGGACACAGGTAACCCTTTACAGTGGGGTATTGGGGCACAGGTAACCCTTTACAGTGGGGTATTGGGACACAGGTAACCCTTTACAGTGGGGTATTGGGACACAGGTAACTCTTTACAGTGGGGTATTGGGGCACAGGTAACCCTTTACTAGTGGGGTATTGGGGCACAGGTAACCCTTTACAGTGGGGTATTGGGACACAGGTAACTCTTTACAGTGGGGTATTGGGACACAGGTAACTCTTTACTAGTGGGGTATTGGGACACAGGTAACCCTTTACAGTGGGGTATTGGGACACAGGTAACCCTTTACAGTGGGGTATTGGGACACAGGTAACCCTTTACAGTGGGGTATTGGGACACAGGTAACCCTTTACAGTGGGGTATTGGGACACAGGTAACTCTTTACAGTGGGGTATTGGGACACAGGTAACCCTTTACTAGCGGGGTATTGGGGCACAGGTAACCCTTTACAGTGGGGTATTGGGACACAGGTAACCCTTTACAGTGGGGTATTGGGACACAGGTAACCCTTTACTAGCGGGGTATTGGGACACAGGTAACCCTTTACAGTGGGGTATTGGGACACAGGTAACCCTTTACAGTGGGGTATTGGGACACAGGTAACTCTTTACAGTGGGGTATTGGGACACAGGTAACTCTTTACTAGTGGGGTATTGGGGCACAGGTAACTCTTTACTAGTGGGGTATTGGGACACAGGTAACTCTTTACTAGTGGGGTATTGGGGCACAGGTAACCCTTTACTAGCGGGGTATTGGGGCACAGGTAACTCTTTACTAGTGGGGTATTGGGACACAGGTAACCCTTTACTAGCGGGGTATTGGGGCACAGGTAACTCTTTACTAGCGGGGTATTGGGACACAGGTAACCCTTTACTAGTGGGGTATTGGGGCACAGGTAACTCTTTACTAGTGGGGTATTGGGACACAGGTAACTCTTTACTAGCGGGGTATTGGGGCACAGGTAACTCTTTACAGTGGGGTATTGGGACACAGGTAACCCTTTACAGTGGGGTATTGGGACACAGGTAACTCTTTACAGTGGGGTATTGGGGCACAGGTAACTCTTTACTAGTGGGGTATTGGGACACAGGTAACCCTTTACTAGTGGGGTATTGGGGCACAGGTAACCCTTTACTAGCGGGGTATTGGGGCACAGGTAACTCTTTACTAGTGGGGTATTGGGACACAGGTAACTCTTTACTAGCGGGGTATTGGGGCACAGGTAACCCTTTACTAGTGGGGTATTGGGACACAGGTAACTCTTTACTAGCGGGGTATTGGGACACAGGTAACTCTTTACTAGCGGGGTATTGGGACACAGGTAACTCTTTACTAGTGGGGTATTGGGGCACAGGTAACTCTTTACTAGTGGGGTATTGGGGCACAGGTAACTCTTTACTAGTGGGGTATTGGGGCACAGGTAACTCTTTACTAGTGGGGTATTGGGACACAGGTAACCCTTTACTAGCGGGGTATTGGGACACAGGTAACTCTTTACAGTGGGGTATTGGGGCACAGGTAACCCTTTACTAGTGGGGTATTGGGACACAGGTAACTCTTTACAGTGGGGTATTGGGGCACAGGTAACTCTTTACAGTGGGGTATTGGGGCACAGGTAACTCTTTACAGTGGGGTATTGGGACACAGGTAACTCTTTACAGTGGGGTATTGGGACACAGGTAACTCTTTACAGTGGGGTATTGGGACACAGGTAACTCTTTACAGTGGGGTATTGGGGCACAGGTAACTCTTTACAGTGGGGTATTGGGACACAGGTAACTCTTTACAGTGGGGTATTGGGGCACAGGTAACTCTTTACTAGTGGGGTATTGGGACACAGGTAACCCTTTACTAGCGGGGTATTGGGACACAGGTAACTCTTTACTAGTGGGGTATTGGGACACAGGTAACCCTTTACAGTGGGGTATTGGGGCACAGGTAACCCTTTACTAGCGGGGTATTGGGGCACAGGTAACCCTTTACAGTGGGGTATTGGGGCACAGGTAACTCTTTACAGTGGGGTATTGGGGCACAGGTAACTCTTTACAGTGGGGTATTGGGACACAGGTAACTCTTTACAGTGGGGTATTGGGGCACAGGTAACTCTTTACTAGTGGGGTATTGGGACACAGGTAACCCTTTACTAGCGGGGTATTGGGACACAGGTAACTCTTTACTAGTGGGGTATTGGGACACAGGTAACTCTTTACAGTGGGGTATTGGGACACAGGTAACTCTTTACAGTGGGGTATTGGGACACAGGTAACTCTTTACAGTGGGGTATTGGGACACAGGTAACTCTTTACAGTGGGGTATTGGGGCACAGGTAACTCTTTACAGTGGGGTATTGGGACACAGGTAACTCTTTACAGTGGGGTATTGGGGCACAGGTAACCCTTTACAGTGGGGTATTGGGGCACAGGTAACTCTTTACAGTGGGGTATTGGGACACAGGTAACTCTTTACTAGTGGGGTATTGGGACACAGGTAACTCTTTACTAGTGGGGTATTGGGACACAGGTAACTCTTTACTAGTGGGGTATTGGGACACAGGTAACTCTTTACTAGTGGGGTATTGGGGCACAGGTAACCCTTTACAGTGGGGTATTGGGACACAGGTAACTCTTTACTAGTGGGGTATTGGGACACAGGTAACTCTTTACTAGTGGGGTATTGGGACACAGGTAACTCTTTACTAGTGGGGTATTGGGGCACAGGTAACTCTTTACTAGTGGGGTATTGGGGCACAGGTAACTCTTTACTAGTGGGGTATTGGGGCACAGGTAACTCTTTACTAGTGGGGTATTGGGACACAGGTAACCCTTTACTAGCGGGGTATTGGGACACAGGTAACCCTTTACAGTGGGGTATTGGGACACAGGTAACTCTTTACTAGTGGGGTATTGGGGCACAGGTAACCCTTTACTAGTGGGGTATTGGGGCACAGGTAACTCTTTACAGTGGGGTATTGGGACACAGGCAGCCCTTTACTAGTGGGGTATTGGGACACAGGTAACCCTTTACTAGTGGGGTATTGGGGCACAGGTAACTCTTTACTAGCGGGGTATTGGGGCACAGGTAACTCTTTACTAGCGGGGTATTGGGGCACAGGTAACCCTTTACAGTGGGGTATTGGGACACAGGTAACTCTTTACTAGCGGGGTATTGGGGCACAGGTAACTCTTTACTAGCGGGGTATTGGGACACAGGTAACCCTTTACTAGCGGGGTATTGGGGCACAGGTAACTCTTTACTAGCGGGGTATTGGGACACAGGTAACTCTTTACAGTGGGGTATTGGGACACAGGTAACTCTTTACTAGCGGGGTATTGGGACACAGGTAACTCTTTACAGTGGGGTATTGGGGCACAGGTAACTCTTTACTAGTGGGGTATTGGGACACAGGTAACCCTTTACAGTGGGGTATTGGGGCACAGGTAACTCTTTACAGTGGGGTATTGGGACACAGGTAACTCTTTACTAGCGGGGTATTGGGACACAGGTAACTCTTTACTAGCGGGGTATTGGGACACAGGTAACTCTTTACTAGCGGGGTATTGGGACACAGGTAACCCTTTACAGTGGGGTATTGGGGCACAGGTAACTCTTTACTAGCGGGGTATTGGGACACAGGTAACTCTTTACTAGCGGGGTATTGGGGCACAGGTAACCCTTTACTAGTGGGGTATTGGGACACAGGTAACCCTTTACTAGCGGGGTATTGGGACACAGGTAACCCTTTACTAGCGGGGTATTGGGGCACAGGTAACTCTTTACTAGCGGGGTATTGGGGCACAGGTAACCCTTTACTAGTGGGGTATTGGGACACAGGTAACTCTTTACTAGCGGGGTATTGGGACACAGGTAACCCTTTACTAGCGGGGTATTGGGGCACAGGTAACCCTTTACTAGTGGGGTATTGGGGCACAGGTAACTCTTTACTAGCGGGGTATTGGGACACAGGTAGCCCTTTACTAGCGGGGTATTGGGACACAGGTAACCCTTTACTAGCGGGGTATTGGGGCACAGGTAACCCTTTACTAGTGGGGTATTGGGGCACAGGTAACCCTTTACTAGCGGGGTATTGGGGCACAGGTAACTCTTTACAGTGGGGTATTGGGGCACAGGTAACTCTTTACTAGTGGGGTATTGGGGCACAGGTAACTCTTTACAGTGGGGTATTGGGACACAGGTAACCCTTTACTAGTGGGGTATTGGGACACAGGTAACTCTTTACAGTGGGGTATTGGGGCACAGGTAACTCTTTACTAGCGGGGTATTGGGGCACAGGTAACTCTTTACTAGTGGGGTATTGGGACACAGGTAACTCTTTACTAGTGGGGTATTGGGACACAGGTAACTCTTTACTAGTGGGGTATTGGGGCACAGGTAACTCTTTACTAGCGGGGTATTGGGACACAGGTAACTCTTTACTAGCGGGGTATTGGGACACAGGTAGCCCTTTACTAGTGGGGTATTGGGACACAGGTAACTCTTTACTAGTGGGGTATTGGGACACAGGTAACTCTTTACTAGTGGGGTATTGGGACACAGGTAGCCCTTTACTAGTGGGGTATTGGGACACAGGTAACTCTTTACTAGCGGGGTATTGGGACACAGGTAACCCTTTACTAGCGGGGTATTGGGACACAGGTAACTCTTTACTAGCGGGGTATTGGGACACAGGTAACCCTTTACTAGCGGGGTATTGGGACACAGGTAACCCTTTACTAGCGGGGTATTGGGACACAGGTAACTCTTTACTAGTGGGGTATTGGGACACAGGTAACCCTTTACTAGTGGGGTATTGGGGCACAGGTAACTCTTTACTAGTGGGGTATTGGGGCACAGGTAACTCTTTACTAGTGGGGTATTGGGGCACAGGTAACTCTTTACTAGTGGGGTATTGGGGCACAGGTAACTCTTTACTAGCGGGGTATTGGGGCACAGGTAACTCTTTACTAGTGGGGTATTGGGGCACAGGTAACTCTTTACTAGTGGGGTATTGGGACACAGGTAACTCTTTACTAGCGGGGTATTGGGGCACAGGTAACTCTTTACTAGCGGGGTATTGGGGCACAGGTAACTCTTTACAGTGGGGTATTGGGACACAGGTAACTCTTTACTAGTGGGGTATTGGGACACAGGTAACTCTTTACTAGTGGGGTATTGGGGCACAGGTAACTCTTTACTAGCGGGGTATTGGGACACAGGTAACTCTTTACTAGTGGGGTATTGGGGCACAGGTAACCCTTTACTAGTGGGGTATTGGGACACAGGTAACCCTTTACTAGTGGGGTATTGGGGCACAGGTAACTCTTTACTAGTGGGGTATTGGGGCAGAGGTAACTCTTTACTAGTGGGGTATTGGGGCACAGGTAACTCTTTACTAGTGGGGTATTGGGGCACAGGTAACTCTTTACTAGTGGGGTATTGGGGCACAGGTAACTCTTTACTAGCGGGGTATTGGGACACAGGTAACTCTTTACAGTGGGGTATTGGGGCACAGGTAACTCTTTACTAGTGGGGTATTGGGGCACAGGTAACTCTTTACTAGCGGGGTATTGGGACACAGGTAACTCTTTACAGTGGGGTATTGGGGCACAGGTAACTCTTTACAGTGGGGTATTGGGACACAGGTAACTCTTTACAGTGGGGTATTGGGACACAGGTAACCCTTTACTAGTGGGGTATTGGGGCACAGGTAACCCTTTACTAGCGGGGTATTGGGGCACAGGTAACCCTTTACTAGTGGGGTATTGGGGCACAGGTAACTCTTTACTAGTGGTGTATTGGGACACAGGTAACTCTTTACTAGTGGGGTATTGGGGCACAGGTAACTCTTTACTAGTGGTGTATTGGGACACAGGTAACTCTTTACTAGTGGGGTATTGGGACACAGGTAACTCTTTACTAGTGGGGTATTGGGGCACAGGTAACTCTTTACTAGCGGGGTATTGGGACACAGGTAACTCTTTACAGTGGGGTATTGGGGCACAGGTAACTCTTTACTAGTGGGGTATTGGGACACAGGTAACCCTTTACTAGTGGGGTATTGGGGCACAGGTAACTCTTTACTAGCGGGGTATTGGGACACAGGTAACTCTTTACTAGCGGGGTATTGGGACACAGGTAACCCTTTACTAGCGGGGTATTGGGACACAGGTAACTCTTTACTAGCGGGGTATTGGGACACAGGTAACTCTTTACTAGTGGGGTATTGGGACACAGGTAACCCTTTACTAGCGGGGTATTGGGACACAGGTAACCCTTTACAGTGGGGTATTGGGACACAGGTAACTCTTTACTAGTGGGGTATTGGGACACAGGTAACCCTTTACTAGCGGGGTATTGGGACACAGGTAACCCTTTACAGTGGGGTATTGGGACACAGGTAACTCTTTACTAGTGGGGTATTGGGGCACAGGTAACTCTTTACTAGCGGGGTATTGGGGCACAGGTAACCCTTTACTAGTGGGGTATTGGGGCACAGGTAACTCTTTACTAGTGGGGTATTGGGACACAGGTAACTCTTTACTAGCGGGGTATTGGGACACAGGTAACCCTTTACAGTGGGGTATTGGGACACAGGTAACTCTTTACTAGCGGGGTATTGGGACACAGGTAACTCTTTACTAGCGGGGTATTGGGACACAGGTAACTCTTTACAGTGGGGTATTGGGACACAGGTAACTCTTTACTAGCGGGGTATTGGGACACAGGTAACCCTTTACAGTGGGGTATTGGGACACAGGTAACTCTTTACTAGCGGGGTATTGGGACACAGGTAACTCTTTACTAGCGGGGTATTGGGGCACAGGTAACCCTTTACTAGCGGGGTATTGGGACACAGGTAACCCTTTACTAGCGGGGTATTGGGACACAGGTAACTCTTTACAGTGGGGTATTGGGACACAGGTAACTCTTTACAGTGGGGTATTGGGACACAGGTAACTCTTTACTAGCGGGGTATTGGGACACAGGTAACCCTTTACAGTGGGGTATTGGGACACAGGTAACTCTTTACTAGCGGGGTATTGGGACACAGGTAACTCTTTACTAGCGGGGTATTGGGACACAGGTAACTCTTTACAGTGGGGTATTGGGACACAGGTAACCCTTTACAGTGGGGTATTGGGACACAGGTAACTCTTTACTAGCGGGGTATTGGGGCACAGGTAACCCTTTACAGTGGGGTATTGGGACACAGGTAACTCTTTACTAGTGGGGTATTGGGACACAGGTAACCCTTTACTAGTGGGGTATTGGGGCACAGGTAACTCTTTACTAGCGGGGTATTGGGACACAGGTAACCCTTTACTAGTGGGGTATTGGGGCACAGGTAACTCTTTACTAGTGGGGTATTGGGACACAGGTAACTCTTTACAGTGGGGTATTGGGACACAGGTAACCCTTTACTAGTGGGGTATTGGGACACAGGTAACCCTTTACTAGTGGGGTATTGGGGCACAGGTAACTCTTTACTAGCGGGGTATTGGGACACAGGTAACTCTTTACTAGCGGGGTATTGGGGCACAGGTAACCCTTTACTAGCGGGGTATTGGGGCACAGGTAACCCTTTACTAGTGGGGTATTGGGACACAGGTAACCCTTTACTAGCGGGGTATTGGGGCACAGGTAACTCTTTACTAGCGGGGTATTGGGGCACAGGTAACCCTTTACTAGCGGGGTATTGGGACACAGGTAACCCTTTACAGTGGGGTATTGGGGCACAGGTAACTCTTTACTAGCGGGGTATTGGGGCACAGGTAACTCTTTACAGTGGGGTATTGGGACACAGGTAACTCTTTACTAGCGGGGTATTGGGGCACAGGTAACTCTTTACTAGCGGGGTATTGGGGCACAGGTAACTCTTTACAGTGGGGTATTGGGACACAGGTAACCCTTTACTAGCGGGGTATTGGGGCACAGGTAACTCTTTACTAGCGGGGTATTGGGGCACAGGTAACCCTTTACTAGCGGGGTATTGGGACACAGGTAACCCTTTACAGTGGGGTATTGGGGCACAGGTAACTCTTTACTAGTGGGGTATTGGGACACAGGTAACCCTTTACTAGCGGGGTATTGGGGCACAGGTAACTCTTTACTAGCGGGGTATTGGGGCACAGGTAACCCTTTACTAGCGGGGTATTGGGACACAGGTAACCCTTTACAGTGGGGTATTGGGGCACAGGTAACTCTTTACTAGCGGGGTATTGGGGCACAGGTAACTCTTTACAGTGGGGTATTGGGGCACAGGTAACTCTTTACAGTGGGGTATTGGGGCACAGGTAACTCTTTACAGTGGGGTATTGGGACACAGGTAACTCTTTACTAGTGGGGTATTGGGGCACAGGTAACTCTTTACTAGTGGGGTATTGGGGCACAGGTAACTCTTTACTAGTGGGGTATTGGGTCACAGATAACTCTTTACAGTGGGGTATTGGGGCACAGGTAACCCTTTACTAGTGGGGTATTGGGGCACAGGTAACTCTTTACTAGTGGGGTATTGGGGCACAGGTAACTCTTTACTAGTGGGGTATTGGGGCACAGGTAACCCTTTACAGTGGGGTATTGGGACACAGGTAACTCTTTACTAGCGGGGTATTGGGGCACAGGTAACTCTTTACTAGTGGGGTATTGGGGCACAGGTAACCCTTTACAGTGGGGTATTGGGGCACAGGTAACTCTTTACAGTGGGGTATTGGGGCACAGGTAACCCTTTACAGTGGGGTATTGGGGCACAGGTAACTCTTTACTAGTGGGGTATTGGGGCACAGGTAACCCTTTACTAGCGGGGTATTGGGGCACAGGTAACCCTTTACAGTGGGGTATTGGGGCACAGGTAACTCTTTACAGTGGGGTATTGGGGCACAGGTAACTCTTTACTAGCGGGGTATTGGGACACAGGTAACTCTTTACTAGCGGGGTATTGGGACACAGGTAACTCTTTACTAGCGGGGTATTGGGACACAGGTAACTCTTTACTAGCGGGGTATTGGGACACAGGTAACCCTTTACTAGCGGGGTATTGGGGCACAGGTAACTCTTTACTAGCGGGGTATTGGGACACAGGTAACCCTTTACTAGCGGGGTATTGGGGCACAGGTAACCCTTTACAGTGGGGTATTGGGACACAGGTAACTCTTTACTAGCGGGGTATTGGGGCACAGGTAACCCTTTACTAGTGGGGTATTGGGGCACAGGTAACTCTTTACTAGCGGGGTATTGGGGCACAGGTAACTCTTTACTAGCGGGGTATTGGGGCACAGGTAACCCTTTACTAGCGGGGTATTGGGACACAGGTAACTCTTTACTAGTGGGGTATTGGGGCACAGGTAACCCTTTACTAGTGGGGTATTGGGACACAGGTAACTCTTTACTAGTGGGGTATTGGGACACAGGTAACTCTTTACTAGCGGGGTATTGGGACACAGGTAACTCTTTACTAGTGGGGTATTGGGACACAGGTAACTCTTTACTAGTGGGGTATTGGGGCACAGGTAACTCTTTACTAGTGGGGTATTGGGGCACAGGTAACTCTTTACTAGTGGGGTATTGGGGCACAGGTAACCCTTTACTAGTGGGGTATTGGGGCACAGGTAACTCTTTACAGTGGGGTATTGGGACACAGGTAACCCTTTACTAGTGGGGTATTGGGACACAGGCAGCCCTTTACTAGTGGGGTATTGGGACACAGGCAGCCCTTTACAGTGGGGTATTGGGGCACAGGTAACCCTTTACTAGCGGGGTATTGGGGCACAGGTAACCCTTTACTAGCGGGGTATTGGGACACAGGCAGCCCTTTACAGTGGGGTATTGGGACACAGGTAACTCTTTACTAGTGGGGTATTGGGGCACAGGTAACCCTTTACTAGCGGGGTATTGGGACACAGGTAACTCTTTACTAGTGGGGTATTGGGGCACAGGTAACTCTTTACTAGTGGGGTATTGGGGCACAGGTAACCCTTTACTAGCGGGGTATTGGGACACAGGCAGCCCTTTACAGTGGGGTATTGGGACACAGGTAACTCTTTACTAGTGGGGTATTGGGGCACAGGTAACTCTTTACTAGTGGGGTATTGGGGCACAGGTAACCCTTTACTAGCGGGGTATTGGGACACAGGTAACCCTTTACTAGTGGGGTATTGGGGCACAGGTAACCCTTTACTAGTGGGGTATTGGGGCACAGGTAACCCTTTACAGTGGGGTATTGGGACACAGGCAGCCCTTTACAGTGGGGTATTGGGGCACAGGTAACCCTTTACAGTGGGGTATTGGGGCACAGGTAGCCCTTTACTAGCGGGGTATTGGGGCACAGGTAACCCTTTACTAGCGGGGTATTGGGGCACAGGTAGCCCTTTACAGTGGGGTATTGGGGCACAGGTAACCCTTTACAGTGGGGTATTGGGGCACAGGTAACCCTTTACTAGCGGGGTATTGGGGCACAGGTAGCCCTTTACAGTGGGGTATTGGGGCACAGGTAACCGTTTACTAGCGGGGTATTGGGACACAGGTAACCCTTTACTAGCGGGGTATTGGGGCACAGGTAACTCTTTACTAGCGGGGTATTGGGACACAGGTAACCCTTTACAGTGGGGTATTGGGGCACAGGTAACCCTTTACAGTGGGGTATTGGGGCACAGGTAACCCTTTACTAGCGGGGTATTGGGGCACAGGTAGCCCTTTACAGTGGGGTATTGGGGCACAGGTAACCCTTTACTAGCGGGGTATTGGGACACAGGTAACCCTTTACTAGCGGGGTATTGGGGCACAGGTAACTCTTTACTAGCGGGGTATTGGGACACAGGTAACTCTTTACTAGTGGGGTATTGGGACACAGGTAACTCTTTACTAGTGGGGTATTGGGACACAGGTAACTCTTTACTAGTGGGGTATTGGGACACAGGTAACTCTTTACTAGTGGGGTATTGGGACACAGGTAACTCTTTACTAGTGGGGTATTGGGACACAGGTAACTCTTTACTAGTGGGGTATTGGGACACAGGTAACTCTTTACTAGTGGGGTATTGGGACACAGGTAACCCTTTACAGTGGGGTATTGGGGCACAGGTAACTCTTTACTAGCGGGGTATTGGGACACAGGTAACCCTTTACAGTGGGGTATTGGGGCACAGGTAACTCTTTACAGTGGGGTATTGGGGCACAGGTAACCCTTTACTAGTGGGGTATTGGGACACAGGTAGCCCTTTACTAGTGGGGTATTGGGGCACAGGTAACCCTTTACTAGCGGGGTATTGGGGCACAGGTAACCCTTTACTAGCGGGGTATTGGGGCACAGGTAACCCTTTACAGTGGGGTATTGGGGCACAGGTAACTCTTTACTAGTGGGGTATTGGGGCACAGGTAACCCTTTACTAGCGGGGTATTGGGACACAGGTAACCCTTTACTAGTGGGGTATTGGGGCACAGGTAACCCTTTACTAGCGGGGTATTGGGACACAGGTAACCCTTTACTAGTGGGGTATTGGGGCACAGGTAACTCTTTACTAGTGGGGTATTGGGACACAGGTAACTCTTTACTAGTGGGGTATTGGGGCACAGGTAACTCTTTACAGTGGGGTATTGGGGCACAGGTAACTCTTTACTAGTGGGGTATTGGGGCACAGGTAACTCTTTACAGTGGGGTATTGGGACACAGGTAACTCTTTACAGTGGGGTATTGGGACACAGGTAACTCTTTACAGTGGGGTATTGGGACACAGGTAACTCTTTACTAGTGGGGTATTGGGGCACAGGTAACTCTTTACAGTGGGGTATTGGGACACAGGTAACTCTTTACAGTGGGGTATTGGGACACAGGTAACTCTTTACTAGTGGGGTATTGGGACACAGGTAACTCTTTACAGTGGGGTATTGGGACACAGGTAACTCTTTACTAGTGGGGTATTGGGGCACAGGTAACCCTTTACTAGCGGGGTATTGGGGCACAGGTAACTCTTTACTAGTGGGGTATTGGGGCACAGGTAACTCTTTACAGTGGGGTATTGGGACACAGGTAACTCTTTACAGTGGGGTATTGGGACACAGGTAACTCTTTACAGTGGGGTATTGGGACACAGGTAACTCTTTACTAGTGGGGTATTGGGGCACAGGTAACTCTTTACAGTGGGGTATTGGGACACAGGTAACTCTTTACAGTGGGGTATTGGGACACAGGTAACTCTTTACTAGTGGGGTATTGGGACACAGGTAACTCTTTACAGTGGGGTATTGGGACACAGGTAACTCTTTACTAGTGGGGTATTGGGACACAGGTAACTCTTTACAGTGGGGTATTGGGACACAGGTAACTCTTTACTAGCGGGGTATTGGGACACAGGTAACTCTTTACAGTGGGGTATTGGGGCACAGGTAACTCTTTACTAGTGGGGTATTGGGGCACAGGTAACTCTTTACTAGTGGGGTATTGGGGCACAGGTAACCCTTTACTAGTGGGGTATTGGGACACAGGTAACTCTTTACAGTGGGGTATTGGGACACAGGTAACTCTTTACTAGTGGGGTATTGGGGCACAGGTAGCCCTTTACAGTGGGGTATTGGGACACAGGTAACCCTTTACTAGTGGGGTATTGGGACACAGGTAACTCTTTACTAGTGGGGTATTGGGGCACAGGTAACTCTTTACTAGTGGGGTATTGGGGCACAGGTAACCCTTTACTAGCGGGGTATTGGGGCACAGGTAACCCTTTACTAGCGGGGTATTGGGACACAGGTAGCCCTTTACAGTGGGGTATTGGGGCACAGGTAACCCTTTACTAGCGGGGTATTGGGACACAGGTAACTCTTTACAGTGGGGTATTGGGACACAGGTAACTCTTTACTAGCGGGGTATTGGGACACAGGTAACTCTTTACAGTGGGGTATTGGGACACAGGTAACTCTTTACTAGCGGGGTATTGGGACACAGGTAACTCTTTACTAGCGGGGTATTGGGGCACAGGTAACTCTTTACAGTGGGGTATTGGGACACAGGTAACTCTTTACAGTGGGGTATTGGGACACAGGTAACTCTTTACTAGCGGGGTATTGGGACACAGGTAACTCTTTACAGTGGGGTATTGGGACACAGGTAACTCTTTACTAGCGGGGTATTGGGACACAGGTAACTCTTTACAGTGGGGTATTGGGGCACAGGTAACCCTTTACAGTGGGGTATTGGGACACAGGTAACTCTTTACTAGTGGGGTATTGGGACACAGGTAACTCTTTACTAGTGGGGTATTGGGACACAGGTAACTCTTTACTAGTGGGGTATTGGGACACAGGTAACCCTTTACTAGTGGGGTATTGGGGCACAGGTAACTCTTTACAGTGGGGTATTGGGGCACAGGTAACCCTTTACAGTGGGGTATTGGGACACAGGTAACCCTTTACTAGTGGGGTATTGGGGCACAGGTAACTCTTTACAGTGGGGTATTGGGGCACAGGTAACCCTTTACAGTGGGGTATTGGGACACAGGTAACTCTTTACAGTGGGGTATTGGGGCACAGGTAACTCTTTACTAGCGGGGTATTGGGACACAGGTAACTCTTTACTAGCGGGGTATTGGGACACAGGTAACCCTTTACTAGCGGGGTATTGGGGCACAGGTAACCCTTTACTAGCGGGGTATTGGGGCACAGGTAACTCTTTACTAGCGGGGTATTGGGACACAGGTAACTCTTTACAGTGGGGTATTGGGGCACAGGTAACCCTTTACTAGTGGGGTATTGGGGCACAGGTAACTCTTTACTAGCGGGGTATTGGGACACAGGTAACTCTTTACAGTGGGGTATTGGGGCACAGGTAACTCTTTACTAGCGGGGTATTGGGGCACAGGTAACTCTTTACAGTGGGGTATTGGGACACAGGTAACCCTTTACAGTGGGGTATTGGGGCACAGGTAACTCTTTACTAGTGGGGTATTGGGACACAGGTAACTCTTTACTAGTGGGGTATTGGGGCACAGGTAACTCTTTACTAGCGGGGTATTGGGGCACAGGTAACTCTTTACTAGCGGGGTATTGGGGCACAGGTAACTCTTTACAGTGGGGTATTGGGACACAGGTAACCCTTTACAGTGGGGTATTGGGACACAGGTAACCCTCTACTAGTGGGGTATTGGGGCACAGGTAACCCTTTACTAGTGGGGTATTGGGACACAGGTAGCCCTTTACTAGCGGGGTATTGGGACACAGGTAACTCTTTACTAGCGGGGTATTGGGACACAGGTAACTCTTTACTAGCGGGGTATTGGGGCACAGGTAACTCTTTACAGTGGGGTATTGGGACACAGGTAACTCTTTACTAGCGGGGTATTGGGGCACAGGTAACTCTTTACAGTGGGGTATTGGGACACAGGTAACTCTTTACTAGTGGGGTATTGGGACACAGGTAACTCTTTACTAGTGGGGTATTGGGGCACAGGTAACTCTTTACAGTGGGGTATTGGGACACAGGTAACTCTTTACTAGTGGGGTATTGGGGCACAGGTAACCCTTTACTAGCGGGGTATTGGGGCACAGGTAACCCTTTACTAGCGGGGTATTGGGACACAGGTAACCCTTTACTAGCGGGGTATTGGGGCACAGGTAACCCTTTACTAGCGGGGTATTGGGACACAGGTAACCCTTTACAGTGGGGTATTGGGGCACAGGTAACCCTTTACAGTGGGGTATTGGGGCACAGGTAACCCTTTACAGTGGGGTATTGGGGCACAGGTAACTCTTTACTAGCGG
Organism: Squalus acanthias; assembly: GCA_030390025.1. Lineage (NCBI taxonomy): Eukaryota > Metazoa > Chordata > Chondrichthyes > Squaliformes > Squalidae > Squalus > Squalus acanthias. Next base: position 51,793 of record JASTWF010000947.1, read on the forward strand.
GGTATTGGGACACAGGTAACTCTTTACAGTGGGGTATTGGGGCACAGGTAACCCTTTACTAGCGGGGTATTGGGACACAGGTAACTCTTTACTAGCGGGGTATTGGGGCACAGGTAACCCTTTACAGTGGGGTATTGGGGCACAGGTAACTCTTTACAGTGGGGTATTGGGACACAGGTAACCCTTTACTAGCGGGGTATTGGGACACAGGTAACTCTTTACAGTGGGGTATTGGGGCACAGGTAACCCTTTACTAGCGGGGTATTGGGACACAGGTAACCCTTTACAGTGGGGTATTGGGACACAGGTAACTCTTTACTAGCGGGGTATTGGGGCACAGGTAACTCTTTACTAGCGGGGTATTGGGGCACAGGTAACCCTTTACTAGCGGGGTATTGGGGCACAGGTAACTCTTTACTAGCGGGGTATTGGGACACAGGTAACCCTTTACTAGTGGGGTATTGGGGCACAGGTAACCCTTTACTAGCGGGGTATTGGGGCACAGGTAACTCTTTACTAGCGGGGTATTGGGGCACAGGTAACTCTTTACAGTGGGGTATTGGGACACAGGTAACCCTTTACTAGTGGGGTATTGGGGCACAGGTAACCCTTTACTAGCGGGGTATTGGGGCACAGGTAACTCTTTACTAGCGGGGTATTGGGGCACAGGTAACTCTTTACTAGCGGGGTATTGGGGCACAGGTAACTCTTTACTAGCGGGGTATTGGGGCACAGGTAACCCTTTACTAGCGGGGTATTGGGGCACAGGTAACTCTTTACTAGTGGGGTATTGGGGCACAGGTAACCCTTTACTAGCGGGGTATTGGGGCACAGGTAACTCTTTACTAGTGGGGTATTGGGGCACAGGTAACCCTTTACTAGCGGGGTATTGGGACACAGGTAACTCTTTACTAGTGGGGTATTGGGGCACAGGTAACTCTTTACTAGCGGGGTATTGGGACACAGGTAACCCTTTACTAGTGGGGTATTGGGGCACAGGTAACTCTTTACTAGCGGGGTATTGGGGCACAGGTAACTCTTTACTAGCGGGGTATTGGGACACAGGTAACCCTTTACTAGCGGGGTATTGGGACACAGGTAACTCTTTACTAGCGGGGTATTGGGGCACAGGTAACCCTTTACTAGTGGGGTATTGGGACACAGGTAACTCTTTACTAGCGGGGTATTGGGGCACAGGTAACCCTTTACTAGCGGGGTATTGGGACACAGGTAACTCTTTACTAGCGGGGTATTGGGGCACAGGTAACTCTTTACAGTGGGGTATTGGGACACAGGTAACCCTTTACTAGTGGGGTATTGGGGCACAGGTAACCCTTTACTAGCGGGGTATTGGGGCACAGGTAACCCTTTACAGTGGGGTATTGGGGCACAGGTAACCCTTTACTAGCGGGGTATTGGGACACAGGTAACCCTTTACTAGCGGGGTATTGGGGCACAGGTAACTCTTTACTAGTGGGGTATTGGGACACAGGTAACCCTTTACTAGTGGGGTATTGGGGCACAGGTAACCCTTTACAGTGGGGTATTGGGGCACAGGTAACCCTTTACTAGCGGGGTATTGGGACACAGGTAACCCTTTACTAGTGGGGTATTGGGACACAGGTAACTCTTTACTAGTGGGGTATTGGGACACAGGTAACCCTTTACTAGTGGGGTATTGGGGCACAGGTAACCCTTTACTAGCGGGGTATTGGGGCACAGGTAACCCTTTACAGTGGGGTATTGGGGCACAGGTAACCCTTTACTAGCGGGGTATTGGGACACAGGTAACCCTTTACTAGCGGGGTATTGGGGCACAGGTAACTCTTTACTAGCGGGGTATTGGGACACAGGTAACTCTTTACTAGTGGGGTATTGGGACACAGGTAACTCTTTACTAGCGGGGTATTGGGGCACAGGTAACCCTTTACTAGCGGGGTATTGGGACACAGGTAACCCTTTACTAGCGGGGTATTGGGACACAGGTAACTCTTTACTAGTGGGGTATTGGGACACAGGTAACTCTTTACTAGCGGGGTATTGGGGCACAGGTAACCCTTTACTAGCGGGGTATTGGGACACAGGTAACCCTTTACTAGCGGGGTATTGGGACACAGGTAACTCTTTACTAGCGGGGTATTGGGACACAGGTAACTCTTTACTAGCGGGGTATTGGGACACAGGTAACTCTTTACTAGCGGGGTATTGGGACACAGGTAACCCTTTACTAGTGGGGTATTGGGGCACAGGTAACTCTTTACTAGTGGGGTATTGGGGCACAGGTAACTCTTTACTAGCGGGGTATTGGGACACAGGTAACCCTTTACTAGCGGGGTATTGGGACACAGGTAACCCTTTACAGTGGGGTATTGGGGCACAGGTAACCCTTTACAGTGGGGTATTGGGACACAGGTAACTCTTTACTAGCGGGGTATTGGGGCACAGGTAACCCTTTACAGTGGGGTATTGGGGCACAGGTAACCCTTTACTAGTGGGGTATTGGGGCACAGGTAACCCTTTACTAGTGGGGTATTGGGGCACAGGTAACTCTTTACTAGCGGGGTATTGGGACACAGGTAACCCTTTACAGTGGGGTATTGGGACACAGGTAACTCTTTACTAGCGGGGTATTGGGACACAGGTAACTCTTTACTAGTGGGGTATTGGGACACAGGTAACTCTTTACTAGCGGGGTATTGGGACACAGGTAACCCTTTACAGTGGGGTATTGGGACACAGGTAACTCTTTACTAGTGGGGTATTGGGGCACAGGTAACTCTTTACTAGCGGGGTATTGGGACACAGGTAACCCTTTACTAGTGGGGTATTGGGGCACAGGTAACTCTTTACTAGTGGGGTATTGGGACACAGGTAACTCTTTACAGTGGGGTATTGGGGCACAGGTAACTCTTTACTAGCGGGGTATTGGGACACAGGTAACCCTTTACAGTGGGGTATTGGGACACAGGTAACTCTTTACTAGCGGGGTATTGGGACACAGGTAACTCTTTACTAGCGGGGTATTGGGGCACAGGTAACCCTTTACTAGCGGGGTATTGGGGCACAGGTAACCCTTTACTAGCGGGGTATTGGGGCACAGGTAACCCTTTACTAGCGGGGTATTGGGGCACAGGTAACTCTTTACTAGCGGGGTATTGGGGCACAGGTAACTCTTTACTAGCGGGGTATTGGGGCACAGGTAACCCTTTACTAGCGGGGTATTGGGGCACAGGTAACCCTTTACTAGCGGGGTATTGGGGCACAGGTAACTCTTTACTAGCGGGGTATTGGGGCACAGGTAACTCTTTACTAGTGGGGTATTGGGACACAGGTAACTCTTTACTAGTGGGGTATTGGGACACAGGTAACTCTTTACTAGCGGGGTATTGGGACACAGGTAACCCTTTACTAGCGGGGTATTGGGGCACAGGTAACTCTTTACAGTGGGGTATTGGGGCACAGGTAACTCTTTACTAGTGGGGTATTGGGACACAGGTAACTCTTTACAGTGGGGTATTGGGACACAGGTAACTCTTTACAGTGGGGTATTGGGGCACAGGTAACTCTTTACTAGTGGGGTATTGGGGCACAGGTAACTCTTTACAGTGGGGTATTGGGGCACAGGTAACTCTTTACTAGTGGGGTATTGGGGCACAGGTAACTCTTTACTAGCGGGGTATTGGGGCACAGGTAACTCTTTACTCGTGGGGTATTGGGGCACAGGTAGCCCTTTACTAGTGGGGTATTGGGGCACAGGTAACTCTTTACTAGTGGGGTATTGGGACACAGGTAACTCTTTACTAGCGGGGTATTGGGACACAGGTAACCCTTTACTAGCGGGGTATTGGGACACAGGTAACTCTTTACTAGTGGGGTATTGGGGCACAGGTAACTCTTTACTAGTGGGGTATTGGGGCACAGGTAACTCTTTACTAGTGGGGTATTGGGGCACAGGTAACTCTTTACTAGTGGGGTATTGGGGCACAGGTAGCCCTTTACTAGTGGGGTATTGGGGCACAGGTAACTCTTTACTAGCGGGGTATTGGGGCACAGGTAACTCTTTACAGTGGGGTATTGGGGCACAGGTAACTCTTTACAGTGGGGTATTGGGACACAGGTAACCCTTTACAGTGGGGTATTGGGACACAGGTAACTCTTTACAGTGGGGTATTGGGGCACAGGTAACTCTTTACTAGTGGGGTGTTGGGGCACAGGTAACTCTTTACAGTGGGGTATTGGGGCACAGGTAACTCTTTACAGTGGGGTATTGGGACACAGGTAACCCTTTACAGTGGGGTATTGGGACACAGGTAACTCTTTACAGTGGGGTATTGGGGCACAGGTAACTCTTTACTAGTGGGGTATTGGGACACAGGTAACCCTTTACTAGTGGGGTATTGGGACACAGGTAACCCTTTACAGTGGGGTATTGGGACACAGGTAACCCTTTACTAGCGGGGTATTGGGACACAGGTAACCCTTTACAGTGGGGTATTGGGGCACAGGTAACTCTTTACTAGCGGGGTATTGGGACACAGGTAACTCTTTACAGTGGGGTATTGGGGCACAGGTAACCCTTTACAGTGGGGTATTGGGGCACAGGTAACCCTTTACAGTGGGGTATTGGGGCACAGGTAGCCCTTTACAGTGGGGTATTGGGACACAGGTAACCCTTTACAGTGGGGTATTGGGGCACAGGTAGCCCTTTACAGTGGGGTATTGGGGCACAGGTAACCCTTTACTAGTGGGGTATTGGGGCACAGGTAGCCCTTTACTAGCGGGGTATTGGGGCACAGGTAACTCTTTACTAGCGGGGTATTGGGACACAGGTAACTCTTTACTAGCGGGGTATTGGGGCACAGGTAACTCTTTACTAGCGGGGTATTGGGGCACAGGTAACTCTTTACTAGCGGGGTATTGGGGCACAGGTAACTCTTTACTAGCGGGGTATTGGGGCACAGGTAACTCTTTACTAGCGGGGTATTGGGGCACAGGTAACTCTTTACAGTGGGGTATTGGGACACAGATAACTCTTTACAGTGGGGTATTGGGACACAGGTAACCCTTTACTAGCGGGGTATTGGGGCACAGGTAACTCTTTACTAGCGGGGTATTGGGACACAGGTAACTCTTTACTAGCGGGGTATTGGGGCACAGGTAACTCTTTACTAGCGGGGTATTGGGGCACAGGTAACTCTTTACTAGCGGGGTATTGGGGCACAGGTAGCCCTTTACTAGCGGGGTATTGGGACACAGGTAACTCTTTACTAGCGGGGTATTGGGGCACAGGTAACCCTTTACTAGCGGGGTATTGGGGCACAGGTAACTCTTTACTAGCGGGGTATTGGGGCACAGGTAGCCCTTTACAGTGGGGTATTGGGACACAGGTAACTCTTTACTAGCGGGGTATTGGGGCACAGGTAACTCTTTACAGTGGGGTATTGGGACACAGGTAACTCTTTACTAGCGGGGTATTGGGGCACAGGTAACTCTTTACTAGCGGGGTATTGGGGCACAGGTAACCCTTTACTAGCGGGGTATTGGGGCACAGGTAACTCTTTACAGTGGGGTATTGGGACACAGGTAACTCTTTACAGTGGGGTATTGGGACACAGGTAACTCTTTACTGGCGGGGTATTGGGACACAGGTAACCCTTTACTAGCGGGGTATTGGGGCACAGGTAACTCTTTACTAGCGGGGTATTGGGGCACAGGTAACCCTTTACTAGCGGGGTATTGGGGCACAGGTAACCCTTTACTAGCGGGGTATTGGGGCACAGGTAACTCTTTACTAGCGGGGTATTGGGGCACAGGTAACCCTTTACTAGCGGGGTATTGGGGCACAGGTAACTCTTTACTAGCGGGGTATTGGGGCACAGGTAGCCCTTTACAGTGGGGTATTGGGACACAGGTAACTCTTTACTAGCGGGGTATTGGGGCACAGGTAACTCTTTACAGTGGGGTATTGGGACACAGGTAACTCTTTACTAGCGGGGTATTGGGGCACAGGTAACTCTTTACTAGCGGGGTATTGGGGCACAGGTAGCCCTTTACAGTGGGGTATTGGGACACAGGTAACTCTTTACTAGCGGGGTATTGGGGCACAGGTAGCCCTTTACTAACGGGGTATTGGGGCACAGGTAACCCTTTACTAGCGGGGTATTGGGGCACAGGTAGCCCTTTACTAGTGGGGTATTGGGGCACAGGTAACTCTTTACTAGTGGGGTATTGGGGCACAGGTAACTCTTTACTAGTGGGGTATTGGGACACAGGTAACTCTTTACTAGCGGGGTATTGGCGCACAGGTAACCCTTTACTAGCGGGGTATTGGGACACAGGTAACTCTTTACAGTGGGGTATTGGGGCACAGGTAGCCCTTTACAGTGGGGTATTGGGGCACAGGTAGCCCTTTACAGTGGGGTATTGGGGCACAGGTAACTCTTTACAGTGGGGTATTGGGGCACAGGTAACTCTTTACTAGCGGGGTATTGGGGCACAGGTAACTCTTTACAGTGGGGTATTGGGACACAGGTAACTCTTTACTAGCGGGGTATTGGGGCACAGGTAACTCTTTACAGTGGGGTATTGGGACACAGGTAACTCTTTACTAGCGGGGTATTGGGGCACAGGTAACTCTTTACAGTGGGGTATTGGGGCACAGGTAACTCTTTACAGTGGGGTATTGGGGCACAGGTAGCCCTTTACTAGCGGGGTATTGGGGCACAGGTAACCCTTTACAGTGGGGTATTGGGGCACAGGTAACTCTTTACTAGCGGGGTATTGGGGCACAGGTAACTCTTTACAGTGGGGTATTGGGGCACAGGTAACTCTTTACTAGCGGGGTATTGGGGCACAGGTAACTCTTTACAGTGGGGTATTGGGGCACAGGTAACTCTTTACAGTGGGGTATTGGGGCACAGGTAGCCCTTTACTAGCGGGGTATTGGGGCACAGGTAACCCTTTACAGTGGGGTATTGGGGCACAGGTAACTCTTTACTAGTGGGGTATTGGGACACAGGTAACCCTTTACTAGTGGGGTATTGGGACACAGGTAACTCTTTACAGTGGGGTATTGGGGCACAGGTAACTCTTTACTAGCGGGGTATTGGGGCACAGGTAACTCTTTACAGTGGGGTATTGGGGCACAGGTAACTCTTTACTAGCGGGGTATTGGGGCACAGGTAACTCTTTACAGTGGGGTATTGGGACACAGGTAACTCTTTACTAGCGGGGTATTGGGGCACAGGTAACTCTTTACAGTGGGGTATTGGGACACAGGTAACTCTTTACTAGCGGGGTATTGGGGCACAGGTAACTCTTTACAGTGGGGTATTGGGGCACAGGTAACTCTTTACAGTGGGGTATTGGGGCACAGGTAGCCCTTTACTAGCGGGGTATTGGGGCACAGGTAACCCTTTACAGTGGGGTATTGGGGCACAGGTAACTCTTTACTAGCGGGGTATTGGGGCACAGGTAACTCTTTACAGTGGGGTATTGGGGCACAGGTAACTCTTTACAGTGGGGTATTGGGGCACAGGTAGCCCTTTACTAGCGGGGTATTGGGGCACAGGTAACTCTTTACTAGTGGGGTATTGGGACACAGGTAACTCTTTACTAGTGGGGTATTGGGGCACAGGTAACTCTTTACTAGCGGGGTATTGGGGCACAGGTAACCCTTTACTAGCGGGGTATTGGGGCACAGGTAACCCTTTACTAGCGGGGTATTGGGGCACAGGTAACCCTTTACTAGCGGGGTATTGGGACACAGGTAACTCTTTACTAGTGGGGTATTGGGACACAGGTAACCCTTTACTAGCGGGGTATTGGGACACAGGTAACCCTTTACAGTGGGCTATTGGGACACAGGCAGCCCTTTACTAGCGGGGTATTGGGGCACAGGTAACTCTTTACTAGCAGGGTATTGGGACACAGGTAACTCTTTACTAGCAGGGTATTGGGACACAGGCAGCCCTTTACTAGCGGGGTATTGGGGCACAGGTAACTCTTTACTAGCAGGGTATTGGGACACAGGTAACTCTTTACTAGTGGGGTATTGGGACACAGGTAACTCTTTACTAGTGGGGTATTGGGACACAGGCAGCCCTTTACTAGTGGGGTATTGGGGCACAGGTAACTCTTTACTAGCGGGGTATTGGGACACAGGCAGCCCTTTACTAGTGGGGTATTGGGGCACAGGTAACCCTTTACTAGCGGGGTATTGGGACACAGGTAACTCTTTACTAGCGGGGTATTGGGACACAGGTAACTCTTTACTAGCGGGGTATTGGGACACAGGTAACTCTTTACTAGTGGGGTATTGGGGCACAGGTAACCCTTTACTAGTGGGGTATTGGGGCACAGGTAACCCTTTACTAGTGGGGTATTGGGGCACAGGTAACCCTTTACTAGTGGGGTATTGGGGCACAGGTAACTCTTTACTAGTGGGGTATTGGGGCACAGGTAACCCTTTACTAGCGGGGTATTGGGGCACAGGTAACCTTCTCCTCATGGGGTATTGGGGCACAGGTAACCCTTTACTAGCGGGGTATTGGGGCACAGGTAACCTTCTCCTCATGGGGTATTGGGACACAGGTAACTCTTTACTAGTGGGGTATTGGGACACAGGTAACCTTCTCCTCATGGGGTATTGGGACACAGGTAACTCTTTACTAGTGGGGTATTGGGACACAGGTAACCTTCTCCTCATGGGGTATTGGGACACAGGTAACTCTTTACTAGTGGGGTATTGGGACACAGGTAACTCTTTACTAGTGGGGTATTGGGACACAGGTAACCTTCTCCTCATGGGGTATTGGGACACAGGTAACTCTTTACTAGTGGGGATATTGGGACACAGGTAACCTTCTCCTCATGGGGTATTTGAGTTTTTGTAAACAGAGGACTGAGGGAACTTACACTTTCGATTCTCAGCTGGGCGAGTTCCTCTTCTCTCTCCTTAATCTGTTGTTTAAGTTCGTGGATCTACAAGAAGAATAAAGTTGTTGAGAGATATAAAACCGAAGGCAGTCTCCCGAAGGACAGTTTCTGAGGAAGTAACTCGATCACTGTGCCGGAAATAAGGAAAGGACTGGGACCTGAAACGGATCATGGCTCTTCCGAGAATTTCTAGCAGAATGGGTCTCCCAGATTTGATTGGGTTTGTTCCTGATTCTTGTCTGACTGAACAGACATCAACAGAATGAGAGCTGTGATTGGAATATTGAGGCTGGTGTCAGAACCCATGAGAAGGAAGACGGTTCAATCCAGGAATTTCACAAAACAAGAACTTCAGAACGGACCATTTGACCGAGAGGCTCCTCCTTCTGCTGCCCACGGAGAATATGTCCTATCATTACAAAGTATTTCTAAGAACATAAGAATTAGGAGCAGGAGTCGGCCATTCGATCCCTCGAGCCTGCTCCGCCATTCAATGCGATCATGGCTGATCATCCAAATTCAGTACCCTGTCCCTGCTTTCTCCCCATATCCCTTGATATGGCCTTAAGAAATATATCCAACTCCTTCTTGAATCTATTTAATGAATTGGCCTCAACTGCCTTCTGTGGTAGAGAATTCCACAGGTTCACCACTCTCTGGGTGAAGAAATTCCTCCTCATTTCTGTCCTAAATGGCTTACCCCTTATCCTTAGACTGTGACCCCTGGTTCTGGACTTCCCGACCATCGGGAACATCCTTCCTGCATCTAGTCTGTCTAGTCCTGTCAGAATTTTATAAGTTTCAATGAGATCCCCTCTCATTCTTCTAAACTCCAGCGAGTATAAGCCCAATCGACCCAATCTCTCTTCATACGTCATTCCTGCCATCCCAGGTATCTCCATATCCCTTGATTTCCCCGAGAGTCTAAACATCTATCGATCTCAGCCTTGAATATGCTCAAAGATTCAGCATCCACAGCCCTTTGGGATAGAGAATTTCAAAGATTCACAACCCTCTGAGTGAAGAAATTCCTCCTCATCTCAGTCTTAAAAGGCCAGCCTCTTATCCCCTAGTTCTAGACTCTCCAGCCAGGGGAAACAATCTCTCAGCATCCACCCTGTCAATCCCCCTCAGAATCTTATGTGTTTTAATTAGATCACCTCTCATTCTTCTAAACTCCAAGAGGAGTATAGGCCCAATCTACTCAATCTCTTATTTACAGCACAGAAACAGGCCATTCGGCCCAACTGGTCCGTGCCGGTGTTTATGCTCCACACCAGCCTCCTCCCACCCCTCTTCATCTCGCCCCATCAGCATATCCTTCTAATCCTTTCTCCCTCATGTGCTTATCTAGCTTCCCCTTAAATGCATCGACGCTATTCGCCTCAATCACTCCGTGGTAGCGAGTTCCACATTCTCACCACTCTCTGGGTTAAGAAGTTTCTCCTGAATTCCCGATTGGATTTATTATCTTATATTGATGGCCTCCAGTTCTGGTCTTCCCCACAAGTGGAAACATCTTCTCTACGTTTACCCTATTGAACCCTTTCATAATCTAAAAGACCTCTATCAGGTCACCCCTCAGTCTTCTCTTTTCTAGAGAAAAGAGCCCCAGCCTGTTCAACCTTACCTGATAGGTATAGCCTCTCAGTTCTGGTATCATCCAAGTAAATCTTTTTTGCACCTTCTCCAGTGCCTCTATATCCTCTTTACAATATGGAGACCAGAACTGTTCACAATACTCCCAGTGTGGTCTAACCAAGGTTCATAATTTCTCTGCTTTTCGATTCTATCCCTCTAGAAATGAACCCTAGGGCATTGATTGCTTTTTTTCTGGCCTTATTAACCTGCGTGGCTACTTTTAGTGATTTGTGTATCTGCACCCCTAGGTCCCTCGACCCCATTTAGACACTCATTTTCCAAGGAATATGTGGCCTTCTTATTCTTCCTACCAAGATGCACCAACTGACACTTATCTATATTGAGGTGTGAGGTAGTACATTTTGGTAGGAAGAATAAGGAACTCGACCGGACCCTCATCAATCTCCCAGGAGAGTTGGCCAACCACAGGGCATGTTTCCAGGCCCAAACCGCTCTGTGAAAAAACCTCCCCAGCTTCTCCCACAGTAACCAAGGTGTCCAGCTGAGACGCAGGGATAGGAGCCCAGACTTACAGCTCTGACCAACTCCATCGACAGGGCAGTGAGAGATGGACCAGACCGACCCTGATATTTAAAAACTGGACCTCCTGTGATGCAGGGTCCACACCTGATACGTTAACTGGTGTCTGCTCTCCACAGACGCTCCCTGATCTGCTGAGTGTTTGCGGTTTCTGTGTCAGGTTTTGCCTGCCCCCTCACACGCCTTCACTGTGAATAATGGGACCCATTTACTGCATGGTACACAATGGGAGGGGGGAGCTGGGGGCGGGGGGAGTACACAGGAACTGGATGGAACACAATGGGAACATAGGAACAGGAGGAGGCCATTCAGACCCTCGAGCCTGTTCCGTCATTCAATGAGATCACGGCTGATCTGTATCCTAACTCCATCCACCCTCCTTGGCTTTATATCCCTTAATACTCTTGTCCAGCAAAAATCTATCGATCTCAGGTTTAAAATCATGAACTGAGCCAGCATCTACCGCTTTTGTGGGAGAGAGTTCCACTCTTCTATACAGGAAGTGGCTGGTCCACAATGGGGTGACTGCAGAGTCTCGAATGTTGCAGGCCAGGGGTAGATGGTTCTCTGTAAAGGCCAGAGGGAGAAAGGGGGAGACGTTACCTGAAACTCGAAGCGGGTTGACAGTTGCTGCTTCTCATTCTCGCCGTGTTCCACCTCCACCTTGATGCATTGCACCTCGTCCATCAGTTTGGTCCTCTCGCTCTGTAGTGTGCTGATGGACTCCACCAACCGCTGCACTCCGACTGATGGCGGGAGGCTGGAGCAGGGAGAGCTGGCGGGATAGGGAGAGCTGTCGGGACTTGGAGAAGCGCCAGCGTATGGAGAGTTGGCGGGACACGGAGAGCTGTCATCGGCGACGTTACATCCTACAACACACAAGTGTATTGGGGAATGCCGTGTTGTCCAACAGAAATCGCTGACGCGCCCCAGGTGTTGCTACGATGACACCGTTAGAACCACATGCCAGAATTTCAACAGAAAATACCTTCCACACAAGACGGGTAGATTTACTTCACCTGTGTATAGAAGAAATAACTTGCATTTCTGTAGCGCCTGTCACGACCTGAGGACGTCCCAAAGTGCATTACAGACAACGAAGTAATTTTGAAGTGTAGTCACTGTTGTAATGTAGGAAACGCGGCAGCCAGTTTGCGCACAGCAAGATCCCACAAACAGCAACGAGATAATGAGCAGATAATCTGTTTTTGTGATGTTGGTTGAGGGATAAATATTGTCCCCAGGACACCGGGGAGAATTACTGCTCTTCTCCGAAATATTACCGTGGGATATTTTAGGAACAGCAGCCGGGACCTTGGTTTAATGTCCCACCTGAAAGATGGCACCTCCTACAGTGCGGCGCTCCCTCAGTACTGCCCCTCCGACAGTGCAGCACTCCCTCAGTACTGACCCTCCGACAGTGCAGCGCTCCCTCAGTACTGCCCCTCCGACAGTGCAGCGCTCCCTCAATACCGTCCCTCCGACAGTGCAGCACTCCCTCAGTACTACCCCTCCGACAGTGCTGCGCTCCCTCAGTACTGCCCCTCCGACAGTGCAGCGCTCCCTCAGTACTGACCCTCCGACAGTGCAGCGCTCCCTCAGTACTGCCCCTCCGACAGTGCAGCACTCACTCAGTACTGACCCTCCGACAGTGCAGCGCTCCCTCAGTACTGACCCTCCGACAGTGCAACACTCCCTCAGTACTGCCCCTCCGACAGTGCAGCGCTCCCTCAGTACTGCCCCTCCAACAGTGCAGCGATCCCTCAGTACAGCCCCTCCGACAGTGCAGCGCTCCCTCAGTACAGCCCCTCCGACAGTGCAGCGCTCCCTCAGTACTGCCCCTCCGACAGTGCAGCACTCTCTCAGTACTGCCCCTCCGACAGTGCAGCACTCTCTCAGTACTGCCCCTCCGACAGTGCAGCGATCCCTCAGTACAGCCCCTCCGACAGTGCAGCGCTCCCTCAGTACTGCCCCTCCGACAGTGCAGCGCTCCCTCAGTACTGACCCTCCGACAGTGCAGCGCTCCCTCAGTACTGCCCCTCCGACAGTGCGGCACTCTCTCAGTACTGCCTCTCCGACAGTGCAGCGCTCCCTCAGTACTGCCCCTCCGACAGTGCAGCGCTCCCTCAGTACTGACCCTCCGACAGTGCAGCGCTCCCTCAGTACTGCCCCTCCGACAGTGCAGCGCTCCCTCAGTACTGCCCCTCCGACAGTGCAGCAATCCCTCAGTACTGCCCCTCCAACAGTGCAGCGCTCCCTCAGTACTGCCCCTCCGACAGTGCAGCAATCCCTCAGTACTGCCCCTCCAACAGTGCAGCACTCCCTCAGTACTGCATCAGGAGTGTCAGCCTTGATTTTGTGCTCAAGTTTTTAGAGTGCGGTGAATTGTTGTTGGAGATTTATAATAAAATGTAAATACATTTCCTGTTCTTTTTATTTCGTCTCTTTGTTTTCTCTCTCTCTTAATCCAATCTTACTTTCCTTTTCTTTTTGTCGCTTTCTGTACCTGATTTGACATTGAATTAAACATTCTAATTTACACTTCCTGGTTCAGAGTCTGCACTACTCATTAACGATTCTTCAATCTGATTGGTTAAGGAGATACCCAGTTGTTTTCCCTGTTCACTCTGATCCCAGATGACCTGTAGAGGGCATCGCGCCGTTTCCATCACACACTTGCAGCAACTTTCAGTGCAAGGTCTCAAGGAAGTTGCAAGGGCCAGGTCAAGTCGAACTAACGGAGGACGCCATTCGATGCCGGCCACAGTAACTTCTGTCCTAATATCGCCTTATGTGCATCGCTGTCAAATTATGTCTGATTATTGCTCCTGTGAAGCACCTTGGGACATTTTACTACGTTAAAGGTGATATCTAAATGCAAGTTGTTGAGCTGGAGAGCCCCCCCCAACTCTTCATATTAAAACCACGGTGGACCACCGTCCCGACTAACTCAATCCCACCTAACCTCCACCAGACCAACTCAATCCCACCCAACCTCCACCAGACCCACTCAATCCCACCCAACCTCCACCAGACCCACTCAATCCCACCCAACCTCCACCAGACCCACTCAATCCCACCCAACCTCCACCAGACCCACTCAATCCGTCCCAAACTCCACAAGACCCACTCAATCCCACCCAACCTCCACCAGACCCACTCAATCCCACCCAACCTCCACCAGACCCACTCAATCCATCCCAACCTCCACCAGACCCACTCAATCCCACCCAACCTCCACCAGACCAACTCAATCCCACCCAACCTCCACCAGACCCACTCAATCCGTCCCAACCTCCACCAGACCCACTCAATCCCACCCAACCTCCACCAGACCAACTCAATCCCACCCAACCTCCACCAGACCCACTCAATCCCACCCAACCTCCACCAGACCCACTCAATCCCACCCAACCTCCACCAGACCCACTCAATCCCACCCAACCTCCACCAGACCCACTCAATTCGTCCCAACCTCCACCAGACCCACTCAATCCGTCCCAACCTCCACCAGACCCACTCAATCCCACCCAACCTCCACCAGACCCACTCAATCCCACCCAACCTCCACCAGACTCACTCAATCCCACCCAACCTCCACCAGACCAACTCAATCCCACCCAACCTCCACCAGACCCACTCAATCCACCCACCTCACAGCCACAACCACCCAACCTCCACCAGACACTCTCATCCCACCCATCCTCACCAGACCAACTCAATCCCACCCAACCTCCACCAGACCCACCAATCCCACCAACCTCCACCAGACCCACTCAATCCACCCAACCTCCACCAGACACACTCAATCCCACCCAACCTCCACCAGACCCACTCAATCCCACCCAACCTCCACCAGACCCACTCAATCCCACCAACCTCCACCAGACCCACTCAATCCCACCCAACCTCCCCAGACTCACTCAATCCCACCCAACTCCAACCAGACCCACTCAATCCCACCCAACCCCACCAGACCCACTCAATCCCACCAACCTCCACCAGACCCACTCAATCCCACCCAACCTCCACCAGACCCACTCAATCCCACCCACCTCCACCAGACCCACTCACTCCACCCAACCTCCACCAACCCACTCAAATCCCACCCAACCTCCACCAGACCCACTCATCCCACCCAACCTCCACCAGACCCACTCAATCCCACCCAACCTCCCACCAGACCCACTCAATCCCACCCAACCTCCACCAGACCAACTCAATCCCACCCAACCTCCACCAGACCCACTCAATCCCACCCAACCTCCACCAGACCACTCAATCCCACCCAACCTCCACCAGACCCACTCAATCCCACCCAACCTCCACCAGACCCACTCAATCCCACCCAACCTCCACCAGACCCACTCAATCCCACCCAACCTCCACCAGACCCACTCAATCCCACCCAACCTCCACCAGACCCACTCAATCCCACCCAACCTCCACCAGACCCACTCAATCCCACCCAACCTCCACCAGACCCACTCAATCCCACCCAACCTCCACCAGACCCACTCAATCCCACCCAACCTCCACCAGACCCACTCAATCCCACCCAACCTCCACCAGACCCACTCAATCCCACCCAACCTCCACCAGACCCACTCAATCCCACCCAACCTCCACCAGACCCACTCAATCCCACCCAACCTCCACCAGACCCACTCAATCCCACCCAACCTCCACCAGACCCACTCAATCCCACCCAACCTCCACCAGACCCACTCAATCTCACCCAACCTCCACCAGACCCACTCAATCCCACCCAACCTCCACCAGACCCACTCAATCCCACCCAACCTCCACCAGACCAACTCAATCCCACCCAACCTCCACCAGACCCACTCAATCCCACCCAACCTCCACCAGACCCACTCAATCCCACCCAACCTCCACCAGACCACTCAATCCCACCCAACCTCCACCAGACCCACTCAATCCCACCCAACCTCCACCAGACCCACTCAATCCCACCCAACCTCCACCAGACCCACTCAATCCCACCCAACCTCCACCAGACCCACTCAATCCCACCCAACCTCCACCAGACCCACTCAATCCCACCCAACCTCCACCAGACCCACTCAATCCCACCCAACCTCCACCAGACCCACTCAATCCCACCCAACCTCCACCAGACCCACTCAATCCCACCCAACCTCCACCAGACCAACTCAATCCCACCCAACCTCCACCAGACCCACTCAATCCCACCCAACCTCCACCAGACCCACTCAATCCCACCCAACCTCCACCAGACCAACTCAATCCCACCCAACCTCCACCAGACCCACTCAATCCCACCCAACCTCCACCAGACCAACTCAATCCCACCCAACCTCCACCAGACCCACTCAATCTCACCCAACCTCCACCAGACCCACTCAATCTCACCCAACCTCCACCAGACCCACTCAATCCCACCCAACCTCCACCAGACCCACTCAATCCCACCCAACCTCCACCAGACCCACTCAATCCCACCCAACCTCCACCAGACCAACTCAATCCCACCCAACCTCCACCAGACCCACTCAATCCCACCCAACCTCCACCAGACCCACTCAATCCCACCCAACCTCCACCAGACTCACTCAATCCCACCCAACCTCCACCAGACCCACTCAATCCCACCCAACCTCCACCAGACCCACTCAATCCCACCCAACCTCCACCAGACCCACTCAATCCCACCCAACCTCCACCAGACCACTCAATCCCACCCAACCTCCACCAGACCCACTCAATCCCACCCAACCTCCACCAGACCCACTCAATCCCACCCAACCTCCACCAGACCCACTCAATCCCACCCAACCTCCACCAGACCCACTCAATCCCACCCAACCTCCACCAGACCCACTCAATCCCACCCAACCTCCACCAGACCCACTCAATCCCACCCAACCTCCACCAGACCCACTCAATCCCACCCAACCTCCACCAGACCCACTCAATCCCACCCAACCTCCACCAGACCCACTCAATCCCACCCAACCTCCACCAGACCCACTCAATCCCACCCAACCTCCACCAGACCCACTCAATCCCACCCAACCTCCACCAGACCCACTCAATCCACCCAACCTCCACCAGACCCACTCAATCCCACCCAACCTCCACCAGACCCACTCAATCCCACCCAACCTCCACCAGACCCACTCAATCCCACCCAACCTCCACCAGACCACTCAATCCCACCCAACCTCCACCAGACCCACTCAATCCCACCCAACCTCCACCAGACCCACTCAATCCCACCCAACCTCCACCAGACCCACTCAATCCCACCCAACCTCCACCAGACCCACTCAATCCCACCCAACCTCCACCAGACCCACTCAATCCCACCCAACCTCCACCAGACCCACTCAATCCCACCCAACCTCCACCAGACCCACTCAATCCCACCCAACCTCCACCAGACCCACTCAATCCCACCCAACCTCCACCAGACCCACTCAATCCCACCCAACCTCCACCAGACCCACTCAATCCCACCCAACCTCCACCAGACCCACTCAATCCCACCCAACCTCCACCAGACCCACTCAATCCCACCCAACCTCCACCAGACCCACTCAATCCACCCAACCTCCACCAGACCCACTCAATCCCACCCAACCTCCACCAGACCCACTCAATCCCACCCAACCTCCACCAGACCCACTCAATCCCACCCAACCTCCACCAGACCCACTCAATCCCACCCAACCTCCACCAGACCCACTCAATCCCACCCAACCTCCACCAGACCACTCAATCCCACCCAACCTCCACCAGACCCACTCAATCCCACCCAACCTCCACCAGACCCACTCAATCCCACCCAACCTCCACCAGACCCACTCAATCCCACCCAACCTCCACCAGACCCACTCAATCCCACCCAACCTCCACCAGACCCACTCAATCCCACCCAACCTCCACCAGACCAACTCAATCCCACCCAACCTCCACCAGACCCACTCAATCCCACCCAACCTCCACCAGACCCACTCAATCCCACCCAACCTCCACCAGACCCACTCAATCCCACCCAACCTCCACCAGACCCACTCAATCCCACCCAACCTCCACCAGACCCACTCAATCCCACCCAACCTCCACCAGACCAACTCAATCCCACCCAACCTCCACCAGACCCACTCAATCCACCCAACCTCCACCAGACCACTCAATCCCACCCAACCTCCACCAGACCCACTCAATCCCACCCAACCTCCACCAGACCCACTCAATCCCACCCAACCTCCACCAGACCCACTCAATCCCACCCAACCTCCACCAGACCCACTCAATCCCACCCAACCTCCACCAGACCCACTCAATCCCACCCAACCTCCACCAGACCAACTCAATCCCACCCAACCTCCACCAGACCCACTCAATCCCACCCAACCTCCACCAGACCCACTCAATCCCACCCAACCTCCACCAGACCCACTCAATCCCACCCAACCTCCACCAGACCCACTCAATCCCACCCAACCTCCACCAGACCCACTCAATCCCACCCAACCTCCACCAGACCCACTCAATCCCACCCAACCTCCACCAGACCCACTCAATCCCACCCAACCTCCACCAGACCCACTCAATCCCACCCAACCTCCACCAGACCAACTCAATCCCACCAACCTCCACCAGACCCACTCAATCCCACCCAACCTCCACCAGACCCACTCAATCCCACCCAACCTCCACCAGACCCACTCAATCCCGTCCCAACCTCCACCAGACCCACTCAATCCCACCCAACCTCCACCAGACCCACTCAATCCCACCCAACCTCCACCAGACACACTCAATCCAGCCCAACCTCCACCAGACTCACTCAATCCCACCCAACCTCCACCAGACCCACCTCAATCCCACCCAACCTCCACCAGACCCACTCAATCCCACCCAACCTCCACCAGACCCACTCAATCTCCACCTGACCCACTCAATCCACCCAACCTCCACCAGACCAACTCAATCCCACCCAACCTCCACCAGACCACCTCAATCCACCCCAACCTCCACCAACCCACTCAATCCCACCCAACCTCCACCAGACCCACTCAATCCCACCCAACCTCCACCAGACCCCACTCATCCCACCCAACCTCCACCAGACCCACTCAATCCACCCAACCTCCACCAGACCCACTCAATCCCACCCAACCTCCACCAGACCCACTCAATCCACCCAACCTCCACCAGACCCACTCAATCCCACCCAACCTCCACCAGACCCCACCGAACCTCCACCAGACCACTCAATCCCACCCACCTCCACCAGACCCACTCAATCCCACCCAACCTCCACCAGACCCACTCAATCCCACCCAACCTCCACCAGACCAAACTCAATCCCACCCAACCTCCACCAGACCCACTCAATCCCACCCAACCTCCACCTGACCAACTCAATCCCACCCAACCTCCACCAGACCCACTCAATCCCACCCAACCTCCACCAGACCCACTCAATCCCACCCAACCTCCACCAGACCCACTCAATCCCACCCAACCTCCACCAGACCCACTCAATCCCACCCAAACCTCCACCAGACCAACTCAATCCCACCCAACTCCACCAGACCCACTCAATCCCACCCAACCTCCACCAGACCCACTCAATCCCACCCAACCTCCACCAGACCAACTCAATCCCACCCAACCTCCACAGACCCACTCAATCCCACCCAACCTCCACCAGACCCCACTCAATCCCACCCAACCTCCACCAGACCCACTCAATCCCACCCACCTCCACCAGACCCTATCCATTCCCACCCAACCTCCACCAGACCCACTCAATCCCACCCAACCTCCACCAGACCAACTCAATCCCACCCATCCTCCACCAGACCACTTCAATCCCCCAACCTCCACCAGACCCACTCAATCCCACCCAACCTCCACCAGACCAACTCAATCCCCACCCAACCTCCACCAGACCAATCAATCCCACCCCAACCTCCACCAGACCACTCAATCCCACCCAACCTCCACAGAACCCAACTCAATCCACCAACCTCCACCAGACCCACTCAATCCCACCAACCTCCACCAGACCCTCTCAATCCACCCCAAACCTCCACCAGACCCACTCAATCCCACCCAACCTCCACCAGACCCACTCAATCCCACCCAACCTCCACCAGACCCACTCAATCCCACCCAACCTCCACCAGACCCACTCAATCCCACCAACCTCCACCAGACCCACTCAATCCCACCCAACCTCCACCAGACCCACTCAATCCCAACCCAACCTCCACCAGACCCACTCAATCCACCCAACCTCCACCAGACCCACTCAATCCCACCCAACCTCCACCAGACCCACTCAATCCCACCCAACCTCCACCAGACCCACTCAATCCCACCCAACCTCCACCAGACCAACTCAATCCGTCCCAACCTCCACAAGACCCACTCAATCCCACCCAACCTCCACCAGACCCACTCAATCCCACCCAACCTCCACCAGACCAACTCAATCCCACCCAACCTCCACCAGACCCACTCAATCCCACCCAACCTCCACCAGACCAACTCAATCCCACCCAACCTCCACCAGACCCACTCAATCCCACCCAACCTCCACCAGACCCACTCAATCCACCCAACCTCCACCAGACCCACTCAATCCCACCCAACCTCCACCAGACCCACTCAATCCCACCCAACCTCCACCAGACCCACTCAATCCGTCCCAACCTCCACCAGACCCACTCAATCCCACCCAACCTCCACCAGACCCACTCAATCCCACCCAACCTCCACCAGACCACTCAATCCCACCCTAACCTCCACCAGACCCACTCAATCCCACCCAACCTCCACCAGACCAACTCAATCCCACCCAACCTCCACCAGACCCACTCAATCCCACCCAACCTCCACCAGAACAACTCAATCTCACCCAACCTCCACCAGACCCACTCAATCCGTCCCAACCTCCATCAGACTCACTCAATCCCACCCAACTTCCACCAGACTCACTCAATCCCACCCAACCTCCACCAGACCCACTCAATCCCACCCAACCTCCACCAGACCCAATCAATCCCACCCAACCTCCACCAGACCCACTCAATCCCACCCAACCTCCACCAGACCCACTCAATCCCACCCAACCTCCACCAGACCCACTCAATCCCACCCAACCTCCACCAGACCCACTCAATCCCACCCAACCTCCACCAGACCCACTCAATCCCACCCAACCTCCACCAGACCCACTCAATCCCACCCAACCTCCACCAGACCCACTCAATCCCACCCAACCTCCATCAGACCCACTCAATCCCACCCAACCTCCACCAGACCCACTCAATCCCACCCAACCTCCACCAGACCCACTCAATCCCACCCAACCTCCACCAGACCCACTCAATCCCACCCAACCTCCACCAGACCAACTCAATCCCACCCAACCTCCAGCAGACCCACTCAATCCCACCCAACCTCCACCAGACCCACTCAATCCCACCCAACCTCCACCAGACCCACTCAATCCGTCCCAACCTCCACCAGACCCACTCAATCTCACCCAACCTCCACCAGACCAACTCAATCCCACCCAACCTCCACCAGACCCACTCAATCCCAGCCAACCTCCACCAGACCAACTCAATCCCACCCAACCTCCACCAGACCCACTCAATCCCACCCAACCTCCACCAGACCCACTCAATCCCACCCAACCTCCACCAGACCCACTCAATCCCACCCAACCTCCACCAGACCCACTCAATCTCACCCAACCTCCACCAGACTCACTCAATCCCACCCAACCTCCACCAGACTCACTCAATCCCACCCAACCTCCACCAGACCAACTCAATCACACCCAACCTCCACCAGACCAACTCAATCCCACCCAACCTCCACCAGACCCACTCAATCCCACCCAACCTCCACCAGACCCACTCAATCCCACCCAACCTCCACCAGACCCACTCAATCCCACCCAACCTCCACCAGACCCACTCAATCCCACCCAACCTCCACCAGACCCACTCAATCCCACCCAACCTCCACCAGACCAACTCAATCTCACCCAACCTCCACCAGACCCACTCAATCCCACCCAACCTCCACCAGACTCACTCAATCCCACCCAACCTCCACCAGACCCACTCAATCCCACCCAACCTCCACCAGACCCACTCAATCCCACCCAACCTCCACCAGACCCACTCAATCCCACCCAACCTCCACCAGACCAACTCAATCTCACCCAACCTCCACCAGACCCACTCAATCCCACCCAACCTCCACCAGACTCACTCAATCCCACCCAACCTCCACCAGACCCACTCAATCCCACCCAACCTCCACCAGACCCACTCAATCCCACCCAACCTCCACCAGACCCACTCAATCCCACCCAACCTCCACCAGACCAACTCAATCCCACCCAACCTCCACCAGACCAACTCAATCTCACCCAACCTCCACCAGACCCACTCAATCCCACCCAACCTCCACCAGACTCACTCAATCCCACCCAACCTCCACCAGACCCACTCAATCCCACCCAACCTCCACCAGACCCACTCAATCCCACCCAACCTCCACCAGACCCACTCAATCCCACCCAACCTCCACCAGACCAACTCAATCCGTCCCAACCTCCACCAGACCAACTCAATCCCACCCAACCTCCACCAGACCAACTCAATCCCACCCAACCTCCACCAGACCCACTCAATCCCACTCAATCTCCACCAGACCCACTCAATCCCACCCAACCTCCTCCAGAACAGACCAATCCACCCAATTCAATTGACCCAAACCTATTCCAGCTCAGTAGAGTGAAAGACTCCCAGCCTAATTTAGCTCACCCACCCAACCATCCCAATTGTGTCCAACCTAATGCAGCCCAGTACAGTTAAATCTCCCTCCAATCACCCAGCACAAGTTCAGTTCAGTTCAACTCACCAAATCACGTTATAATTCAGCCCAGCCTTGTTCACCTCCAGAGCTCACTCCCATTTAGCCAAGCACAGCCCCATTCAACCCACCACTACCCACTCCAATTCAGTCCAACCCACTCCAAGTTAACCCAACACAACTCAACACCAATTTAGTCCAAATCAGGTCTCCAGAGCACAGTCCCGACACAATTCAGCGGAACCCAATTCAACACAGGAAAGATAAATTACTTAGACAGAGGTTTAGAGGTTCTTTATATGCTGCCTTTTCCAGTGAATATATGAGCACAGGCCGAACCATCCTGGCTACAGACAGTATCTGCAAGAATGCCTTCAAAGCTCTCCTGGTGGTTCTGCTGAAGGAGCATCTGAGCCAGTATTGTCTCAGGTTCTCGGTCCAGTCAGTGCTGAGTTCGCTGGCCGCTGGTTCGGCCACACGCAGACCACATTTTTCAGGAATGAATGAAGTAACATACGTTCCACTGGTCTGCTGGCCTTCAGGCAATTGTTCAAATCCTTTCTCTCTCTATAAATAAAATGCAGGCACCTGTTTCAGGCATGGGCCCTGGATGCCTCTTTTTCTGCCTTTACCAATATGGCGACTGCTGCACTTCCGGCCCATAATGAGCGCACGCGCCTGCCCGCCATATTGGATGCTTCAGTGCTTGTTCTATGCCTGAGAGACAGGCGAGGAGCCATGGAAATTTCTAGGCCAGTTTCTCCACATCCACCCGATCGAATCCCTTCATTTATCAGGTCTCCTCTTAGTCTTTTTTCCAGAGGGACACAGGAACAGGAGGAGGTCATTCAGCCCCTCGAGCCTGTGTCACCATTCAATCAGATCATGGCTGATCTGTATCTTAACTCCATTTACCCGCCTTAATATTCCTTAATACTCTGACCCAACAAAAATCTTTCAATCTCAGTTTTGAAAATTTTCAATTGACCCCCCCCCCCAGCCTCAACAGCTTTTTGGGAGCGTTCCAGATTTCCACTTCCCTTTGTGTGAAGAAGTGTTTCCTGACATCACCCCTGAATGGCCTGGTTCTAATTTGAAGGTGATGCCCCCTTGTTCTGGACTCCCCCCACCAGAGGAAATAGTTTCTCTCCAACTATCCTGTCAACTCCAATCATCGTAAACACTTCAATCAGATCACCCCTTAATCTTCTAAACTCCAGGGAATACAAGCCCAGTCTGTGCAACCTGTCCTCATAATTGAACCTTTTTAGTCCCGGTATCAGTCTGGTGATTCTGCGCTGCCCCCCCTCCAAGGCCAATATATCCTTCCTGAGGTGCGGGGCCCAGAACTGAACCCAGTTACTCCAGATAGGGTTATAACTAGAGCTTTACACAACTTCACTTAAAACAAGGCAAAGAGGATTCCTCACCTCCAGTCTGCAGTTTCAGCATGAGCGCCTCCTGCTCACTGATGATATCCTGGAGGTTCTCAATCAGGCTCAGCTTATCCCTCATCTCCTGCTTGCAAACTCTTCTCAACACCTTCAGCTGCTTCTTGCTCTTGGCCTCTTCCCTCCTGAGGCGGTCCTTGTACTCAGCGGCTTTGTCTTGGATGCGCTGCATGTGTGAGTAATGCTCGAGGAAGGAGAGCAGGTGGGTCATCACCGACAGCAGAGGGGAGTGATGGGCCTGCTGCGACTGACCAACCGAAATGTGGCCGCCCGGTCATGGAGGACCAGGCCAAACATGCACCCCGGAAAGGAAAGGGCCACCAACAATATGGACCCCAGTGTCCCCCCCACAGTTATTGATTGCAAGGCCAATGATGCATCCCAGAAATAGATGGTCCATGCAAGGTATAGATCCCCGGTAAAGGATGACAAGACAGAGCATGCATCCCAGAAATAGATGGTCCACCAAACATGGACCCCACCAATGTTGCATCCCAATGGCGAGGCAAGTTAAAAGGATGGAATCGAGGGACAATAAGCGGGGGGGGGGGGGGCGGTGAGTGTTGCATTGGTAGATGATGGAGGAAGGAAGTAGGAGGTGGATTTAGGATAAAGGAAAATCGAGAACAAGGAGAAGAAATAGAAATAGTTTAAACTGAGCGTGCGAAAGTGTTCAGGGTTAGCAAATATCAGAACAAGGGAAGTAATTAAACATCGACTGGACACAAGAGCCTCAGCATTACTTAAATCTATTGATTATTTTAAAAATATCGATGTTGTTTGAGTGCAGCTTTAAGAGAATTCATTCTGGGGATGTGGGCGTCGCTGGCAAGGCCGGCATTTATTGCCCGCCCCTGGTTACCCGGAGAAGATGGTGGTGAGCCGCCTCCTTGAACCGCGGTGTGTTACGGTTTTGAGACAACGGAGTGACCTGTTCGGCCACTTCAGAGGGCAGTTCAGAGTCCACCGCGTTGGTGTGGGAATTGGGGCAAGGTGTTGATTGAACTTTGGCCGCCATGCTTGGTCATTGCTGAGCTACCTTGCTGTTCAGATGCTCCTTGTCCGCCTGTGAAAACATTCCCCCGGCAGCTTCCTGCTTCAATGAGAGGAATTCTGTGAGTGGAGATGAAGCATCGGTGGGCAGCCACTCATCGTCGCTCCCGCTGGTCCCATCACTATCAGAAGGACCTAGGAATCAAAGAAAAGAAAGAAAGACTTGCATTTCTACAGCGCGTTGCATGACCTCAGGACGTCCCAAAGCGCTTTACAGCCAATGAAGTACTTTTTGAAGTGTAGTCACTGTTGTAATGTAGGAAATGCAGCAGCCAATTCACACACAGCAAGCTCCCACAAACAGCAATGTGATAATGACCAGATCATCTGTTGTTAGGTGTTGGTCGAGGGATAAATATTGGCCCCAGGACACCGGGGAGAACTCCCCTGCTCTTCTTCCAAAGTGGCTGAGAGATCTTTTACATCCACCTGAGAGGGCAGACGGGGCCATCCAAAAGGCAGCACCTCCGACAGTGCAGCGCTCCCTCAGTACTGCCCCTCTGACAGTGCAGCGCTCCCTCAGTACTGCCCCTCTGACAGTGCAGTGCTCCCTCAGTACTGTCCCTCAGACAGTGCAGCTCTCCCTCAGTACTGCCCCTCCGACAGTGCAGCGCTCCCTCAGTACTGCCCCTCCGACAGTGCAGCACTCCCTCAGTACTGCCCCTCCGACAGTGCGGCGCTCCCTCAGTATTGCACTGGGAGTGTCAGCCTAGATTTCTCTGCTCAAGTCTCTGGAGTGAGACATGAACCCACGACCTTCTGACTCCGAGGCGAGGGTGCTGCCCACTGAGCCATGGCTGACACTAGAATAAGGAGAATAAGGATATATAGGATAAGGAATGGGATCGTCAGCAGAGCTGGAGCCTGCACCGCTCAACACTAATCACATTGTCGCCAATCCAACTCGGCACTCCTTCCGACCCTCAGTCCTCCCTTCCACCCGCAATCTTTGAAATCCTGACCTTTGACATTGGCCAATCGCCACTTGCTGGCTTGTTTCAAGGTCTCTCCTGTTCTCTGTACCGGTACACTAAGCAGTCACGAGCCAGAGGATGTTTGTGGTTTATCCACTCTCGGGAGGTGGGCCTCGCTGGCAAGGCCGGCACTGATTGCCCGTCCCCTCGTTGCCATGAGAAGGTGGTGGTGGGCCTTCTCCTGTTTGATACAACTGAGAGGCTTAGTTAGGTCGCCTATCCCTTGAGGCTATTGGAAGCAGGGTCCGTACTGAGAGAGGGGGAGGCAGGGAAAGCTCATGGGGCCTGCACTGGCGATGTTCTGACTCAGAGACAAAGGCTGCTCCAACTGAGCCGAGCCTGACACCTTCAGGCTGTGCCCTGTGTAACGTGACAGGAAAAAAACACCCCTGTTAAGATCTTTCTGCCGCAGGGACATTTAATAAAAAGGTTTTACGTACTTTCCTCATCCATCAGCTCTGCCCACAGGTCGCTCCTGACAGAGAAACAGCGCTCAAGCTGTCTGGGCCTAGTCTTGGTCTCCATGGAAACAGACTCCTGCTCCTGTCAGGAATAAGAAAACAAGAGTAATTCCCCGAGTTTAAAGGAAGAGTTTCGAACACTCGAAGGACTGGGACAGACTTACTGCCACATTAAACAGCAAAACTAAGGACATCTTCACCGTGATTAACTGTAATTCAGCAAACTTATGGGGTGATTTTACACATCGTCAAGGCTGAGCTGTGCCCTTAAACAGGACCCCAGACTGAACTGTGCCTTTAAACAGGACCCCAGACTGAACTGTGCCCTTAAACAGGACCCCAGGCTGAACTGTGCCCTTAAACAGGACCCCAGACTGAACTGTGCCCTTAAACAGGACCCCAGGCTGAACTGTGCCCTTAAACAGGACCCCAGACTGAACTGTGCCCTTAAACAGGACCCCAGGCTGAACTGTGCCCTTAAACAGGACCCCAGGCTGAACTGTGCCCTTAAACAGGACCCCAGGCTGAACTGTGCCCTTAAACAGGACCCCAGGCTGAACTGTGCCCTTAAACAGGACCCCAGGCTGAACTGTGCCCTTAAACAGGACCCCAGGCTGAACTGTGCCCTTAAACAGGACCCCAGGCTGAACTGTGCCCTTAAACAGGACCCCAGGCTGAACTGTGCCCTTAAACAGGACCCCAGACTGAACTGTGCCCTTAAACAGGACCCCAGGCTGAACTGTGCCCTTAAACAGGACCCCAGGCTGAACTGTGCCCTTAAACAGGACCCCAGGCTGAACTGTGCCCTTAAACAGGACCCCAGACTGAACTGTGCCCTTAAACAGGACACCAGACTGAACTGTGCCCTTAAACAGGACCCCAGACTGAACTGTGCCCTTAAACAGGTCGCTGGAATGAACTTTGGGCCCACACGCTGCGGGGAGCCCCTGCACATCAACGACTCCTCACTGAGGGGAACAGGAGGAGGCCATTCAGCCCCTCGAGCCTGTTCGGCCATTCAATTAGATCATGGCTGATCTGTACCGCGAGTCCATCTACCTGCCTTTGCTCCCAATCCCTCAATACCCTTACCAACAAAAATCTATCGATCTCAGTTTTGACATTTTCAAGTGACCCCCAGCATCCACAGCTTTTTGGGGGAGAGAGTTCCAGATTTCCACTACACTCTGTGTGAAGAAGTGCTTCCTGACATCACCCCCTGAATGGCCTGGCTCGAATTTTAAGGTGATGCCCCCTTGTTCTGGACTCCCCCCACCAGAGGAAATAGTTTCTCTCTATCTACCCGATCAACTCCTTTAATCATCTTAAACACCTCGATTAGACCATCCCTCAATCTTCTATATTTAAGGGAATACGAACATACGAATTAGGAGCAGGAGTCGGCCACTCGGCCCCTCGAGCCTGCTCTGCCATTCAATAAAATCATGGCTGATCCGATTACTCCACATTCCCGCCTACCGCGATAACCTTTCACCCCCTTGCTTATCAAGAATCGATCTACCTCTGCCTTAAAAATATTCAAAGACTCTGCTTCTACCGCCCTCTGAGGAAGAGAGTTCCAAAGACTCACGACCTTCTGAGAAAAAATTTCTCCTCATCTCTGTCTTAAATGGGCGACCCCTTATTTTTAAACAGTGACCCCCAGTTCTAGATTCTCCCACAAGAGGAAACATCCTCTCCACACCCACCCTGTCCAGACCCCTCAGGATCTTATATGTTTCAATCAAGTCACCCCTTACTCTTCCAAACTCCAGCGGATACAAGCCTAGCCCGTCCAACCTTTCCACATAAGATAACCCGCCCATTCCAGGTATTAGTCTACTAAACCTTCTCTGAACTGCTTCCAACGCATTTACATCCTTCCTTAAATAAGGAGACCAATACTGTACACAGTGCTCCAGATGTGGTCTCACCAATGCCTTGTATAACTGATGTGGAGATGCCGGTGTTGAACTGGGGTGGACAAATGTGAGAAGTCGTACAACACCAGGTTATATTGATGTAATGTTTTCCTGACTGACCTGTTTGGACACCATCCACACCTTTGATTGCCGTGATTATCTCTCTGCCGAGGTGTGATAAAGGGCAGTTAGAAAGATTAACTGTAATCATCTGGCAGTGTTCTCTGACTATATATGCTGTGCCTATATGCATCTCTTCACTTCACCTGACGAAGGAGCAGCGCTCCGAAAGCTTGTGATTTCAAATAAACCTGTTGGACTATAACCTGGTGTTGTGCGACTTCTCACATTTGTATAACTGAAGCATAACCTCCCTACTTTTGTATTCAATTCCCCTCGCAATAAACTATAACATTCTATTAGCTTTCCTAATTACTTGCTGTACCTGCACACTAACCTTTTGCGATTCATGCACTAGTCTTTGCAACCGGGATTCATAATTTAACCGTTTAAGTCCCGGTATCATTCTGGTGAACCCCCTCCCAGGCCAATATATCCTTCCTGAGGAGCGGGGCCCAGAACTGAACCCAGATGGGGTCTGACCAGGGCTCTATATAACTGAAGCATCGCTTCCTCCCCATTGTAATCCAGACCCCTCGAGATAAAGGCCAACATTCCATTAGCGTTTTTAATTATTTTTTGTATCTGTCCACTAGGTTTTAGTGATGTCTGTACATGGATCCCTAAATCTCTCTGCTCCGCCACAGTTCTTAATCTCTCAGCATTATAATCGGACTGAAGAGGGTGACCTCGCACTCCCCACTCTGAGCTCCGGCGAGGGGTTGCGTCCCACGGTCACTGGGCGGACGACCGGAGGGGATCAGCGGGTGGAGGTCTGATAGAATCAGACAGGCTGTGGTTCAAAGGTCAGCCCAGCACCACTCTGCGACCGAGACTTTAATTTAGGTCAGCGCAGCTCGTTGCCATGGCTACATCCCCCCTCGTGGGAGCTCCGGCCTGATGAATGTGATCCTGGGCAGTCAGAGTCAGCTGATAGCTGAGGATTGAGGAGCTGGACGCCGAGCGAGAGAGCGGCACGCGCATCAGCACCTTGGCAAGGTCTGAGGAACGCATGGCATGGGGCCTGTTCAAAGGGCCTGTTCCCAGGGAGCGGCAGGTGCTGCCAGGAGACAATGCATTGTCCTGAGATTCCAGCCTGGGCTGTTGATGGGGGAGGGGAAGGAGCGGCGGGGAGGGCGAGGTGGGGGAGGGGAGGGGGAGGTGGGGGAGGGGAGGGGATGGCGAGGTGGGGGAGGGGATGGCGAGGTGGGGGAGGGGAGGGGAGGCGGGGGAGGGGAGGGGATGGCGAGGTGGGGGAAGGGAGGGAATGGCGAGGTGGGGGAGGGGAGGGGATGGTGAGGTGGGGGAGGGGAGGGGATGGTGAGGTGGGGGGGGGTGGGGAGGTGGGGGAGGGGAGGGGATGGCAAGGTGGGGGAGGGGAGGGAATGGCGAGGTGGGGGAGGGGAGGGAATGGCGAGGTGGGGGAGGGGAGG
>JASTWF010000947.1:82422-112422 GCA_030390025.1 Squalus acanthias
CCTCAGTACTGCCCCTCCGACAGTACAGCGCTGCCTCAGTACTGCCCCTCCGACAGTACAGCGTTCCCTCAGTACTGCCCCTTCGACAGAGCAGCGCTCCCTCAGCACGGCCCCTCCGATAGTGCAGCGCTCACTCAGCACTGTCCCTCTGACAGTATGGCGCTCCCTTAGTAGCGCCCCTCCGACAGTGCAGCGCTCCCTCAATACTGCCCCTCCGACAGTGCAGCGCTCCATTAGTACTGCCCCTTCGACAGTGCGACGCTCCCTCAGTACTGCCCCTCCGACAGTGCAGCGCTCCCTCAGTACTGCCCCGCCGACAGTGCAGTGCTCCCTCAGTACTGCCCCTCTGACAGAGCAGCTCTCCCTCAGTACTACCCCTCCGACAGTGCAGCACTCCCTCAGTACTGCCCTTCCAACAGTGCATCGCTCTCTCAGTACTGCCCGTCTGACAGTGCAGCTCTCTCTCAGTACTGCCCCTCCGACAATGCAGCGCTCCCTCAGTACTGCCACTCCGATAGTGCGGCGCTCCATCAGTACTGCCCTCCGACAGTGCAGCGCTCCCTCAGTACTGCAATCCGACAGTGCGGTGCTCCCCCAGTACTGCCCCTCCGACAGTGCAGCACTCCCTCAGTACTGCCCCTCCGACAGTGCGGCGCTCCCTCACTACTTCCCCTCCGACAGTGCAGCGCTCCTTCAGTACTGCGCCTCCGACAGTGCAGCACTCACTCAGTACTGACCCTCCGACAGTGCGGCGCTCCCTCTGTAATGCCCCTCCGACAGTGCAGCACTCCCTCAGTACTGACCCTCCGACAGTGCAGCACTCCCTCAGTACTGCCCCTCCGACAGTGCGGCACTCCCTCAGTACTGCCCCTCCGACAGTGCAGCACTCCCTCAGTACTGGCCCTCCGACAGTGCAGCATTCCCTCAGTACTGCCCCTCCGACAGTGCAGCACTCCCTCAGTAATGCCCCTCCGACAGTGCAGCACTCCCTCAGTACTGCCCCTCCGACAGTGCGGCGCTCCCTCAGTACTGACCCTCCGACAGTGCAGCGCTCCCTCAGTACTGCCCCTCCGACAGTGCAGCACTCCCTCAGTACTGACCTTCCGAGAGTGCGGCGCTCCCTCAGTACTGCCCCTCCGACAGTGCGGCGCTCCCTCAGTACTGCCCCTCCGACAGTGCGGCGCTCCCTCAGTACTGCCGCTCCGACATTGCGGCGCTCCCTCAGTACTGTCCTCCGATAGTGCAGCACTACCTCAGTACTGACCCTCCGACAGTGCAACACTCCCCCAGTACTGACCATCCGATAGGGCGGCACTCTCTCAGTACTGCCCCTCCGACAGTGCGGCACTCTCTCAGTACTGCCCCTCCGATAGTGAGGCACTCTCTCAGTACTGACCCTCCGACAGTGCGGCACTCCCTCAGTACTGACCCTCCGACAGTGCGGCGCTCCCTCAGTACTGCCCCTCCGACAGTGCAGCGCTCCCTCAGTACAGACCCTCCGACAGTACGGCGCTCCCTCAGTCCTGCCCCTCCGACAGTGCAGCACTCCCTCAGTACTGCCCCTCCGACAGTGCAGCACTCCCTCAGTAATTACCCTCCGACAGTGCGGCGCTCCCTCAGTACTGCCCTCCGACAGTGCGGCGCTCCCTCAGTACTAACCCTACGACAGTGCAGAGCTCCCTCAGTACTGCCCCTCCGACAGTGCAGCACTCCCTCAGTACTGCCCCTCCGACAGTGCAACACTCCCTCAGTACTGACCCTCCGACAGTGCAACACTCCCTCAGTACTGCCACTCCCACAGTGCAGCGCTCCCTCAGTACTGACCCTCCGACAGTGCAGAGCTCCCTCAGTACTGCCCCTCCGAAAATGCAGCTCTCCTTCAGTACTGCCCCTCCGACAGTGCAGCACTCCCTCAGTACTTACCTCCAACAGTGCAGCCCTCTCTCAGTACTGCCCCTCCGATAGTGCAGCACTCCCTCAGTACTGCCCCTCCGACAGTGCTGCACTCCCTCAGTACTGCCCCTCCGACAGTGCAGCGCTCCCTCAGTACTGCCCCTCCGACAGTGCAGCGTTCCCTCAGTACTGACCCTCCGACAGTGCAGCGCTCTCTCAGTACTGCCCCTCCTACAGTGCAGCGCTCCCTCAGTACTGCCCCTCCCACAGTGCAGCGCTCCCTCAGCACTGCCCTTCCGAGAGTGCGGCGCTCCCTCAGTACTGACCCTCCGACAGTGCAGCACTCCCTCAGTACTTTCCCTCCAACAGTGCAGCGCTCCCTCAGTACTGCCCCTCCGACAGTGCGGCGCTCCCTCAGTATTGTCCCTC
The DNA here is from genome assembly GCA_030390025.1 of Squalus acanthias. Lineage (NCBI taxonomy): Eukaryota > Metazoa > Chordata > Chondrichthyes > Squaliformes > Squalidae > Squalus > Squalus acanthias. The sequence goes on from JASTWF010000947.1 coordinate 84,745, forward strand.
CGACAGTGCAGCGATCCCACAGTACTGCCCCTCCGACAGTGCAGCACTCCCTCAGTACTGATCCTCCGACAGTGCTGCGCTCCCTCTGTACTGCCCCTCCGACAGTGCAGCACTCCCTCAGTACTGCCCCTCCGACAGTGCGGCGCTCCCTCAGTACTGCCCCTCCGACAGTGCAGCACTCCCTCAGTACTGATCCTCCGACAGTGCTGCGCTCCCTCTGTACTGCCCCTCCGACAGTGCAGCACTCCCTCAGTACTGCCCCTCCGACAGTGAGGCGCTCCCTCAGTACTGCCCCTCCGACAGTGCAGCACTCCCTCAGTACTGACAGTCCGAAAGTCCGGCACTCCCTCAGTACTGCCCATCCGACAGTGCGGCGCTCCCTCAGTACTGCCCCTCCGACAGTGCGGCGCTCCCTCAGTACTGCCCCTCCGACAGTGCAGCACTCCCTCAGTACTGCTCCTCCGACATTGCAGCGCTCCCTCAGTAAGGCCCCTCCGACAGTGCAGAGCTCCCTCAGTACTGCCCCTCCGACAGTGCAGCACTCCCTCAGCACTGCCCCTCCGACAGTGCAGCGCTCCCTCAGTACTGCCCCTCCGACAGTGCAGAGCTCCCTCAGTACTGCCCCTCCGACAGTGCAGCGCTCCCGCAGTACTGACCCTCCGACAGTGCAGAGCTCCCTCAGTACTGCCCCTCCGACAATGCAGCTCTCCTTCAGTACTGACCTTCTGACAGTGCAGAGCTCCCTCAGTACTGCCCCTCCGACGGTGCAGCGCTCCCTCAGTACTGGCCCTCCGACAGTGCAGCGTTCCCTCAGTACTGACCATCCGACAGTGCAGCGCTCCCTCAGTACTGCCCCTCCGACAGTGCAGCGCTCCCTCAGTACTGCCCCTCCCACAGTGCAGTGCTCCCTCAGTACTGCCCTTCCGACAGTGCGGCGCTCCCTCAGTACTGACCCTCCGACAGTGCAGCACTCCCTCAGTACTTTCCCTCCAACAGTGCAGCGCTCCCTCAGTACTGTCCCTCCGACAGTGCGGCGCTCCCTCAGTATTGTCCCTCCGACAGAGCGGCGCTCCCTCAGTACTGCCCCTCCGACAGTGCAGTGCTCCCTCAGTACTGCCCCTCTGACAGAGCAGCTCTCCCTCAGTACTACCCCTCCGACAGTGCAGCACTCCCTCAGTACTGCCCCTCCGACAGTGCAGCACTCCCTCAGTACTGCCCTCCAACAGTGCATCGCTCCCTCAGTACTGACCGTCTGACAGTGCAGCTCTCTCTCAGTACTGCCCCTCCGACAGTGCAGTGCTCCCTCAGTACTGCCCCTCCGACAGTGCAGCGCTCCCTCAGTACTGCCCTCCGACAGTGCGGCGCTCCCTCAGTACTGCCCCTCCGACAGTGCAGCGCTCCCTCAGTACTGCCCTCCGACAGTGCAGCGCTCCCTCAGTACTGCCCTCCGACAGTGCAGCTCTCCCTCAGTACTGACCCTCCGACAGTGCAGCGCTCCCTCAGTACTGCCCCTCCGACAGTGCAGCGCTCCCTCAGTACTGCCCCTCCGACAGTGCAGCGCTCCCTCAGTACTGACCCTCCGACAGTGCGGCGCTCCCTCAGTACTGCCCCTCCGACAGTGCGGCTCTCCCTCAGTACTGCCCCTCCGACAGTGCAGCTCTCCCTCAGTACTGCCCCTCTGACAGTGCGGCTCTCCCTCAGTACTGCCCCTCCGACAGTGCAGCACTCCCTCAGTACTGCCCCTCCGACAGTGCAGCGCTCCCTCAGTACTGCCCCTCCGACAGTGCAGCTCTCCCTCAGTACTGCCCCTCCGACAGTGCAGCTCTCCCTCAGTACTGCCCCTCCGACAGTGCAGCTCTCCCTCAGTACTGCCCCTCCGACAGTGCAGCGCTCCCTCAGTACTGCCCCTCTCACAGTGCGGCACTCCCTCAGTACTGCCCCTCCGACAGTGCAACGCTCCCTCAGTACTGCCCCTCCGACAGTGCGGCGCAGGGTTGGTGGTTGAGGCAGAAATTGTGTCAACATTGAGGATTGGATTGGAGAGGGGGATGACGAGGGGTGAAGGGCTATGGGAACAGGGCGGGTAAACGTGTTTCGGACTTTCTGCTCTTGTGTAGGGTCAATGCTGGCACGGAGTAGATGGGTCGAGTGGGCTGTTTCGGTGTTGTGAATTTTGTGTGTTTCTCAGTCTTCATGGCTCATATCAGTTTGAAAAGGAGCATTTATGGACGGCCCCTTAATGAGCTCTGCTTGACCATGTGGACCCAGACCGGCCCAGTCAGACCTTGTTAGAAACCAGTGGCAGGCACTGGGTGGAACGCTGGTTCCAGCTGGATTCTCATTTCATCTCACATTTTCGCAAACTCTATATATAACACAATGAGGGTGTAAAAGTGTACAGACAATAAATCTGGGGGAGGCATGAGACTGTGCGTTCAAATAACTACAACTTGGATTTATAGAGCGCCATTAATGTAGTAAAAATGTCCCAAGGCGCTTCACAGTGGCGATTATCAGACCGAATCTGAACCTGAGCCCCACGAGGAGAAATTAGGACAGGGGAAGAGGTGGGGTTTAAGGAGCCTCCTAAATTGGGAGAGAGAGGTGGAGAGGCGGAGAGGTTTAGGGAGGGAATTCCAGAGTTTAGGGCCTCGGCAGCTGAAGGCACGGCCACCAATGGTGGAGCGATGGAAATCGGGGGATGCGCAAGAGGCCAAAATTGGAAGAGCGCAGCGATCTCGGAGGGTTGTAGGGCTGGAGGAGATTACAGAGAGGGATTTGAAAACAAGGATGAGAATTTTAAAATCGAGGCGTTGCCAGTGTAGGTCAGCGAGCACAGGGGTGATGGGTGAACGGGACTTGGTGCGAGTTAGGATACGGGGCAGCCGAGTATTGGATGAGCTGAAGTTTACGGAGGGTGGAAGGTGGGAGGCCGGCCAGGAGAGCGTTGCAATAGACTCTGAGCAGGACTCCCAGTGATCAGCTCAGTATTTGCAGGAGGCATTTACACAGAGTTAATAAGTATTAAAAACACGAAGGTCTCTGCCATCATCACATGGTCCAGCCATTGCTTCCTCACACACGCTCAGGGTCAGACTCCTCTCGATGAAGAGATGGACACTCTGGATTGCCCTCTGCCCTTGGATAAGGAATTGGCTTAAGGACAGAAAACAGCGAGTTGTGGTAAATGGCTGTTTTTCAGACTGGAGGATGGTAGACAGTGGTGTTCCCCAAGGGTCAGTGCTGGGGCCACTGCTTTTTTTGATACATATAAATGACCTGGATATTGGAATACAGAGTAGAATTTCTAAAATTGCCGATGACACCAATCTTGGGGGTGTGGCACAGTGATGATACCAATCGACTGCAACAGGACATAAAGTCTAGCAGAATGGGCAGATGGAATTTAATATAGAGAAGTGTGAGGTGATGCATTTTGGCAGAAGGAACAGGGAGAGGCAATATACACTTAATGGCACAGTTTTAAAGAGTGTGCAGGGACAGAGGGACCTGGGAGTTAATGTGCATAGGTCCCTGAAGGTGGCAGGACATATTGAGAGAGTGGTTAACAAAGCATATGGGGTCTTGGGCTTCATAAATAGAGGTATTGAGTACAAAAGTAGAGAAGTTATGCTGAACCTTTATAAAGCGCTGGTTAGGCCACAACTGGAGTATTGTGTCCAGTTCTGGTCACCACACTTTAGGAAGGATGTGAAGGCCCTTGAGAGGGTGCAGAGGAGATTTACCAGAATGGTTCCAGGGATGGGGGATCTTAGCTACAAGGACAGGTTGGAGAAGCTGGATTTGTTTTCATTAGAGCAAAGGAGGTTGAGGGGGGATTTGATAGAGGTGTTCAAGATTATGAGGGGTTTGGATAGGCTAGACGGGGAAAGGCTGTTCCCACTAGTTGATGGTACAAGGACTAGGGGACACAGATTTAAGGTTTTGGGCAAGAGATACAGGGGGGATGTGAGGAAAAACGTTTTTACACAGCGAGTGGTGATGACCTGGATTTCGCTGCCGACGGAAGTGGTGGAAGCGGAGACACTCAATGTTTTCAATGGGAGACTGGATAGGCACTTGAGGGAAATAAACTTGCAGGGCTACGGGGACAGAGCGGGGTAATGGGACTGACTGGATTGCTCTACAGAGAGCCGGCACGGACTCGATGGGCCAAATGGCCTCCTTCTGTGCCGTTATGACTCTCTGACTCTATGGCTCTGTGACGTGCAGCTGTCATTGTGTGGTGTGGTGTTGGGATTGATGATGTTTCGTGAAACGCGTGTTGAGCCCTTCATGATTTTGAACACCTCTATCAAATCTCCCCTTTACCTTCAACCCCAGCTTCTCCAGTCTCTCCACATAACTGAAGTTCCTCATCCCCTGGAACCATTCTAGTAAATCTCCTCCGCACCCTCTCCAAGGCCTTGACATCCTTCCTAAAGTGTGGTGCCAGAATTGGACACAATACTCCAGCTGAGGCCGAACCAGTGTTTTACAGGTTTAGCATAAACTCATTGCTTTTGGACTCTGTGCCTCTATTTATCATAAAGTCATCGAGCACAGAAGGCAGCCATTCGGCCCATCGTGCCTGTGCCGGCTCTTTGAAAGAGCTCTCCAATTAGTCCCACTCTTTTCCCATAGCCCTGCAAATGTTTCCTTTCTAAGTTTATAAAGCCAAGGATCCCATGTGCCTTTTTAACAGCCTTCTCAACTTGTCCTGCCGCCTTCAAAGATTTGCGTACATTACACCCCCAGGTCTCCCACATTACAACAGTGACTACACTTCAAAAGTACTTCATTGGCTGTAAAGCGCTTTGAGACGTCCGGTGGTCGTGAAAGGCGCTATAGAAATGTAAGTTTCTTTCTTTCTTTCCCTGTTCTTGCACCCTCTTTAAATTTTGCACCATTTAGTTTATATTGCCTCTCCTCATTCTTCCTACCAAAATGCATTGTGTAAGGAGAGTAGGATTCCGAGAAAACTGTCACAGACCACAAAAATAGACATTTCAAATATTCAAACCGTAAGTTAGTTAAACCAGTAAACTTTGATATTCTCTAAACTAAACGTAAAGCAGAAGAATTGTGCAATTGATTTCTGAGGGGTTTGAAATATCCAGATGTGGCCTGCAGATCCTTGCAGTCTGATTAAACATTTTATAAACCATCGGATTAAACCCAGAGCTAAGAGTCTCATTAAATATAAATGCACACAGTCATGCTGGTCTACTGAAATTACCCTCAGTCTGTCCCAGCACAAGAGAGGCAGGGAAAGGCTGCATCTATTTTTGGGAGGGTGCCTTCAACTGGTTGCTGAGGAGAAACTTCAGACACCTTAATTAACAAGATGGGAAAAATAAAAGAGGAGTTTGCCGGCCAGACACGATAATGAATGTTTTCGGCAAGTGTCGCAGCATCTGGAGGGGATTATCAAGGACTAGGATCGACTGACTGAGATGGCAGTGGAATTTAATGCAGGTTCGTTCAGCCTCCACTGTCAGCCGTGGCTCAGTGGGCAGCACTCTCGCCTCTGAGTCAGAATGTTGTGAGTTCAAGCTCCACTCCAGAGACTTGAGCACAAAATCCAGGCTGACACTTCAGTGCAGTACTGAGGGAGCGCTGCACTGTCGGAGGGGCAGTACTGAGGGAGCGCTGCACTGTCGGAGGGGCAGTACTGAGGGAGCGCTGCACTGTCGGAGGGTCAGTACTGAGGGAGTGCTACACTGTCGGAGGGGCAGTACTAAGGGTGCGCTGCACTGTCGGAGGGGCAGTACTGAGGGAGCGCTGCACTGTCGGAGGGGCAGTACTGAGGGAGCGCTGCACTGTCGGAGGGTCAGTACTGAGGGAGTGCTACACTGTCGGAGGGGCAGTACTAAGGGTGCGCTGCACTGTCGGAGGGGCAGTACTGAGGGAGCGCTGCACTGTCGGAGGGGCAGTACTGAGGGAGCACTGCACTGTCGGAGGGGCAGTACTGAGGGAGTGCCGCACTGTCGGAGGGGCAGTACTGAGGGAGCGCTGCACTGTCGGAGGGGCAGTACTGAGGGAGTGTGGCACTGTCAGAGGGGCAGTACTGAGGGAGTGCTGCACTGTCGGAGGGGCAGGACAGAGGGAGCGCTGCACTGTTGGAGGGGCAGTACTGAGGGAGTGCTGCACTGTCGGAGGGGCAGTACTGAGGGAGTGTTGCACTGTTGGAGGGGCAGTACTGAGGGAGCGCTGTACTGTCGGAGGGCCAGTACTGAGGGAGCGCCGCACTGTCGGAGGGTCAGTACTGAGGGAGTGCTGCACTGTCGGAGGGGCAGTACTGAGGGAGTGTTGCACTGTCGGAGGGTCAGTACTGAGGGAGCGCCGCACTGTAGGAGGGGCAGTACTGAGGGAGCGCTGCACTGTCGGAGGGTCAGTACTGAGGGAGTGTTGCACTGTCGGAGGGGCAGTACTGAGGGAGTGTTGCACTGTCGGAGGGACAGTACTGAGGGAGCGCCGCACTGTAGGAGGGGCAGTACTGAGGGAGTGTTACACTGTCGGAGGGACAGTACTGAGGGAACGCCGCACTGTAGGAGGTGCCATCTTTTGGATGAGACGCTAAGCCGAGACCCCATCTACTCTCTCAGGTGGACGTCTATGATTCCATGGCAGGAGAGCTCCCCAGAGTTCTGGCCAATATTTATCACTCAACCAACTTCACTAAAACAGATGATCTGGTCATTATCACATTGTTGTTTGTGGGAGCTTGCTGTGCGCAAATTGGCTGCCGCATTTCCAACATTACAATAGTGACTACACGAAGGTTAGAACAGTTCAGACACTGGGTATTCTGTGGTGAGTGTCTCACCGCCTGACTCCCCAAAGCCTTTCTCCCCCATCTGCAAGATATAAGTCAGGAGTGTGATGGAATACTCTCCACTGGCCTGGATGAGTGCAGCTCCAACAACACTCAAGAAGCTCGACACCATCCAGGACAAAGCAGCCCAATTGATTGGCACCCCATCCACCACCTTAAACATTCACTCCCTCCACCACCGGCACACCGTGGCTGCAGTGTGTACCATCTACAAGATGCACTGCAGCAACTCGCCAAGGCTTCTTCGGCAGCACCTCCCAAACCCGCGAACTCTACCACCTAGAAGGACAAGGGCAGCAGGCGCATGGGAACACCACCACCTCCAAGTTCCCCTCCAAGTCACACACCATCCTGACTTGGAAATATATCGCCGATCCTTCATTGTCGCTGGGTCAAAATCCTGGAACTCCCTCCCTAACAGCATTGTGGGAGCACCTTCACCACACGGACTGCAGCGGTTCAAGAAGGCGGCTCACCACCACCTTCTCAAGGGGCAACGAGGGATGGGCAATAAATGCCGGCCTTGCCAGCGACACCCACATCCCAGGAACGAATAAAAAAAACTTCAAATGTGCTTAATTGGCTGTAAAACGCTTTGGGACGTCCTGCGGTTGTGAAAGGCGCTATAGAAATGCAAGTCTTTTTTTGTTTTAGATTGGGGGGAAGACTACCTATCCCTGAAGGATATTAGTTGTTTTTTTATGACAATCCGGTCGGTTTCACGGTCAATTTTATCTGGTGCCGGCCCACAAGTCACCTATCACTGGTTCAGTCCCAGCTGGAGTCCAGGCCTTTAGAGAGGGTGCGGAGGAGATTGACCAGAATGGAACCAGGACGGCAGACCTTCAGTTATGTGGAGAGGTGCACAGGAACAGGAGGAGGCCATTCAGCCCATCGAGCCTGTTCCGCCATTCAGTGAGATCATGGCTGATCTGTATTCTAACTCCATCCACCCGACTTGGCTCCATATATATCCCTTAATACGCTTGGCTAGCAAAAATCTAGCGATCTCAGATTTAAAATTATTAATTGAGCTAGCATCGACTGCTTTTTGTGGGAGAGAGTTCCACACTTCGACCACCCTTTGCATGAAGAAGTGCTTCCTAACTTCTCTCCTGAATGGCCTGGCTCTGATTTTAAGGTTATGTTCACGACGACATCGCCCCTCCGACAGTGCGGCGCTCCCTCATTAATGACCCTCCGACAAAGCAGCGCTCCCTCATTACTGACCCTCCGACAATGCAGCACTCCCTCATTACTGACCCTCCGACAGTGCAGCGCTCCCTCAGTACTGCCCCTCCGACAGTGCAGCACTCCCTCAGTACTGCCCCTCCGACAGTGCTGCACTCCCTCAGTACTGCTCCTCCGACAGTGCAGCGCTCCCTCAGTACTGCCCCTCCGACAGTGCAGCGCTCCCTCAGTACTGCCCCTCCGACAGTGCAGCGCTCCCTCAGTACTGCCCCTCCGACAGTGCAGCGCTCCCTCAGTACTGCCCCTCCGACAGTGCTGCACTCCCTCAGTACTGCTCCTCCGACAGTGCAGCGCTCCCTCAGTACTGCCCCTCCGACAGTGCGGCGCTCCCTCAGTACTGCCCCTCCGACAGTGTAGCGCTCCCTCAGTACTGCCCCTCCGACAGTGCAGCGCTCCCTCAGTACTGCCCCTCTGACAGTGCAGCGCTCCCTCAGTACTGCCCCTCCGACAGTGCAGCGCTCCCTCAGTACCGACCCTCCGACAGTGCAGCACTCCCTCAGTACTGACCCTCTGACAGTGCAGCGCTCCCTCAGTACTGCCCCTCCCACAGTGCAGCGCTCCCTCAGTACTGCCCCTCCGACAGTGCTGCACTCCCTCAGTACTGACCGTCCGACAGTGCGGCACTCCCTCAGTACTGCCCCTCCGACAGTGCTGCACTCCCTCAGTACTGCCCCTCCGACAGTGCTGCACTCCCTCAGTACTGACCGTCCGACAGTGCGGCACTCCCTCAGTACTGCCCCTCCGACAGTGCAGCGCTCCCTCAGTACTGCCCCTCCGACAGTGCAGAGCTCCCTCAGTACTGCCCCTCCGACAGTGCAGCGCTCCCTCAGTACTGCCCCTCCGACAGTGCAGAGCTCCCTCAGTACTGCCCCTCCGACAGTGCTGCACTCCCTCAGTACTGACCGTCCGACAGTGCGGCACTCCCTCAGTACTGCCCCTCCGACAGTGCTGCACTCCCTCAGTACTGCCCCTCCGACAGTGCTGCACTCCCTCAGTACTGACCGTCCGACAGTGCGGCACTCCCTCAGTACTGCCCCTCCGACAGTGCAGCGCTCCCTCAGTACTGCCCCTCCGACAGTGCAGCGCTCCCTCAGTACTGCCCCTCCGACAGTGCAGAGCTCCCTCAGTACTGCCCCTCCGACAGTGCAGCGCTCCCTCAGTACTGCCCCTCTGACAGTGCGGCTCTCCCTCAGTACTGCCCCTCCGACAGTGCAGCACTCCCTCAGTACTGCCCCTCCGACAGTGCAGCGCTCCCTCAGTACTGCCCCTCCGACAGTGCAGCACTCCCTCAGTACTGCCCCTCCGACAGTGCAGAGCTCCCTCAGTACTGCCCCTCCGACAGTGCAGCACTCCCTCAGTACTGCCCCTCCGACAGTGCAGAGCTCCCTCAGTACTGCCCCTCCGACAGTGCAGCGCTCCCTCAGTACTGACCCTCCGACAGTGCAGCGCTCCCTCAGTACTGCCCCTCCGACAGTGCAGCGCTCCCTCAGTACTGCCCCTCCGACAGTGCAGCGCTCCCTCAGTACTGCCCCTCCGACAGTGCAGCGCTCCCTCAGTACTGCCCCTCTGACAGTGCTGCACTCCCTCAGTACTGCCCTGGAATGTCAGCCTAGATTTTGTGCTCACGTCTCTGGAGTGGGACTTGAACATGATGAAAATTCTGCACCTTGAGAATGCTGCCTTTAATATCAGGGTGTAGTATCGCTGACACTTACTGATGGTTATGTCTAAATCAGGGTCTCCACTTTCTAAAAGTTATGATTATGATAATTATTGGGCTCCACTTCTCCAGGAACAGCTGCAAAAATAGATGTTTTTCTGTGCTTGTTTTTTTTACCTTTGCTGCAGTCACCTCTGGCTGCACTTTAACTCCAGGTGTGCAGAATTATGAAAGTTCAATCAGGTCACAATCTCTCCATTTTGCAGACTTGTTATTATCCTTGATTTTTGCCACTTAGCGAAGCCTTCACTTTCACTCGGATCCCTGTTTTTCGGTCATTTCTGTCGTTCCTCAGCTTGCTGTAAGACGCCTTCAAATCTCATTGATGATCAGACTTGAACTGTGAGACTGACTGCAGTAAGGGACTGTCTGTAAATAGTCAGCGCAAATAGTGACTGCAGTAAGGGACTGTCTGTAAATAGTCAGCGCAAATAGTGACTGCAGTAAGGGACTGTCTGTAAATAGTCAGCGCAAATAGTGACTGCAGTAAGGGACTGTCTGTAAATAGTCAGCGCAAATAGTGACTGCAGTAAGGGACTGTCTGTAGATAGTCAGCGCAAATAGTGACTGCAGTAAGGGACTGTCTGTAAATAGTCAGCGCAAATAGTGACTGCAGTAAGGGACTGTCTGTAAATAGTCAGCGCAAATAGTGACTGCAGTAAGTGACTGTCTGTAAATAGTCAGCGCAAATAGTGACTGCAGTAAGGGACTGTCTGTAAATAGTCACCTCAAATAGTGACTGCAGTAAGGGACCGTCTGTAAATACTCATCACAAATAGTGACTGCAGTAAGTGACTGTCTATAAATAGTCACCACAAATAGTGACTGCAGTAAGTGACTGTCTATAAATAGTCACCACAAATAGTGACTGCAGTAAGGGACTGTTTGTAAATAGTCACCACAAATAGTGACTGCAGTAAGGGACTGTCTGTAAATAGTTACCACAAATACTGACTGCAGTAAGGGACTGTCTGTAAATGGTCACCTCCAATAGTGATTGCACTAAGCGACCGTCTGTAAATAGTCACCTCAAATAGTGACTGCAGTAAGGGACTGTCTGTAAATAGTCAACGCAAATAGTGACTGCAGTAAGAGACTGTCTGTAAATAGTCAACGCAAATAGTGACTGCAGTAAGGGACTGTCTGTAAATAGTCACCACAAATAGTGACTGCAGTAAGGGACTGTCTATAAATAGTCACCACAAATAGTGACTGCAGTAAGTGACTGTCTATAAATAGTCACCACAAATAGTGACTGCAGTAAGGGACTGTCTATAAATAGTCACCACAAATAGTGACTGCAGTAAGGGACTGTTTGTAAATAGTCACCACAAATAGTGACTGCAGTAAGGGACTGTCTGTAAATAGTTACCACAAATACTGACTGCAGTAAGGGACTGTCTGTAAATGGTCACCTCCAATAGTGATTGCACTAAGCGACCGTCTGTAAATAGTCACCTCAAATAGTGACTGCAGTAAGGGACTGTCTGTAAATAGTCAACGCAAATAGTGACTGCAGTAAGGGACTGTCTGTAAATAGTCAGCGCAAATAGTGACTGCAGTAAGGGACTGTCTGTAAATAGTCATCCCAAATAGTGACTGCGGTAAGGGATCATCTGTAAATAGTCATCACAAATAGTGACTGCGGTAAGGGATCATCTGTAAATAGTCAGCACAAATAGTGACTGCAGTAAGGGACCGTCTGTAAATAGTCATCACAAATAGTGACTGTGGTAAGGGACTGTCTGTAAATAGTCACCACAAATAGTGACAGTTGTAAGGGACATGAGAACATAAGAACATAAGAAATAGGAGCTGGAGTCAGCCATTCGGCCCTTCGAGCCTGCTCCGCCATTCAATGAGATCATGGCTGATCTTCTGCCTCAATTCCATTCACCGGCCCTATCACCATATCCCTTGATGCCCTTACTAATCAGAAATCAATCGACTTCTGTTTAGAATATACCCAATGACTGAGCCTCCACAGCCCTCTGGGGTATAGAATTCCAAAGATTCACCACCCTCTGTGTGAAGAAATTTCTTCTCATCTCAGTCCTGAATTGCCTACCCTTTATCTTGAGGCTGTGGCCCCTGGTTCTAGACTCCCCAGCCAAGGGAAACATTCTCCCAGCATCCACCCTATCAAGCCCTGTAATAATTTTGTATGCTTCAATGAGATCCCCTCTCATTCTTCTGAATTCAAGAGAATACAGGCCTAGTTTACCCAATCTCTTCTCATACGACAGTCCTGTCATCCCAGGAATCAATCTCATGAACCTTCGTTGCACTCCCTCTATGGCAAGTCTATCCTTCCTTAGGTAAGGAGACCAAAATTGTACATAGTACTCCAGGTGTGGTCTCACCAAGGCCCTATATAATTGGACAAAAATGAGAAGTCGCACAACACCAGGTTATAGTCCAACAGATTTATTTAATTTTACAAGCTTTCGGAGCAGTTCGCTCCTTCGTCAGGTAAGTTTAGCAGTGAGAGAATCTCCTGGTGTTGTGCGACTTCTCATTTTTGTCCACCCCAGTCCAACGCCGGCATCTCCACATCATGACCTATATAATTGGAGTAAGACTTCTTTACTCCTGTACTCAAATCCTCTTGTAATGAAGGCCAGCATACCATTTGCCTTCCTAATGGCTTGCTGCACCTGCACATTCACTTTCAGTGACTCATGTACAAGGACACCCAGGTCCCTTTGAGCATCTGCATTCCCCAATCTCTCACCATTTAGGAAATACTCTGTCTTTCTGTTTTTTCTACCAAAGTGGATAACTTCACATTTATCCACATTATATTCCATCTGCCTTGTTCTCGCTCTCTCACTGAGCCTGTCGAGATCCCCTTGAAGCCTCTTCACATCCTCTTCAGAACTGACACTGCTACCTAGCTTTGTGTCATCAGCAAATTTGGAAATGTTACATTTAGTCCCCTCATCCAAATCATTGATATAGATTGTGAATAGCTGGGTCTCAAGCACCGATCCTTGTGGTACCCCACTAGTCACAGCCTGCCATCCTGAAAAGATCCGTTTATCCCTACTCTTTGTTTTCTGTCTGTTAACCAATTCTCAATCCATGCTAGTATATTACCCCCAATTCCATGTGCCCTAATTTTGTTGACCAACCTCTTGTGTGGGACCTTATCGAAGGCCTTCTGAAAATCCAAATACACCACATCTACCGGTTCCCCTTTGTCTACTCCACTAGTTACATCCTCAAAGAACTCCAATAGGTTTGTCAAACAGGATTTCCCTTTCATAAATGCATGTTGACTCTGCCCAATCTTACTATTAGTTTCTAAGTGCCCAGTTATTGCATCCTTTATAATAGATTCCAGCATTTTCCCAACTACTGATGCGAGGCTAACCGGTCTGCAGTTCCCCGTTTTTTCTCTCCCTCCTTTCTTAAATAGCGGGGTTACATTTGCTATCCTCCAATCTGCAGGAACCGTTCCAGAATCTATAGAATTTTGGAAGATGACAACCAATGCGTCCACTATCCCAAGGGCCACCTCTTTCAAAACCCTAGGGTGTAGGTCATCTGGTCCTTGGGATTTATCGACTTTTAGGCCCATTAATTTTGCTGGTACTGTTTTTTTACTAATAATAATTTCTTTAAGTTCCTGATTCTCGCCACACCCTTGGTTTTCTTGTATTTCTGGGAGGTTTTTTGTGTCTTCCTCCGTGAAGACAGAAACAAAGTATTTATTTAATTTCTCTACATTTCCTCATTCCCCATTATAAATTCTCCCGTCTCTGACTGTAAAGGACCTACATTTACCTTCGCCAGTCTTTTCCTTTTCACATACCTATAGAAGCTTTTACAATCCGTTTTTATATTTTTCGCTAGTTTGTGCTCATATTCCATTTTCCCTTTCTTTATCAATTCCTTGGTCCCCCTTTGCTGATTTCTAAAAAGATCCCAATCCTCAGGCTGACCGCTTTTTCTGGCAACTTTATAAGCTTCCTCCTTTGACTTAATAGTAGCTTTAATTTCTTTTGTTAGCCATGGTTGGATCACTTTTCCTTTTGGGTTTTTATGCCCTAGAGGAATATATGTTTGTTGCAAATTATGCATTATTTCCTTGAATGTTAGCCATTGTATGTCCACCTTCATACCTTTTAGTGTAGTCTCCCAATCTACCATGGCCAACTTGTCCCTCATACCCTTGTAGTTTCCTCTGTTTAGATTGAAGACCTTAGTTTCAGATTGGACTACATCACTCTCAAACTTAATATAAAATTCAATCATATTATGGTCACTTGTCCCTAAAGGACCGTCTGTAAATAGTCAGAACAAATAGTGACTGCAGTAAGGGACTGTCTGTAAATAGTCACCTCAAATAGTGATTGCAGTAAGGGACTGTCTGTAACTAGTCACCAAAAATGCTGACTGCAGTAAGGGACTGTCTGTAAATAGTCAGCACAAATAGTGACTGCAGTAAGGGACCGTCTGTAAATATTCAGCAAAAATACTGACTGCAGTAAGGGACCGTCTGCAAATAGTCACCAGTGTCGGGAGCGGAGAGAGCAGCAGCATAGTGAGTATTTAAACTCACTTTCGCGGGCTTTTTACAGAGGCCGGTGTCGGGAGCGGAGAGAGCGATGGTACAGTGAGTGTTTAAACTCACTTTCGCGGGTTTTTTTACAGAAGCTTACCAATCTCACAGACTGGCGGCGGCATTCCAGAGCCACGTCACAATTCAAAAACTAACGTGGACAAGAGGAAGCAGCTGATTGAGTGAGTACGGCCAGGTGAGTATTTATACTACTCTGTTGTTTGACAGTTAAGGTTAATAGTTTATAAAGTTTAGAAGGTCCTAATTTTTGTGGTTATAGTTTCTAAGGTCACTGTTGTGTAGCAGGGAGAGCTAATATACAAGGGCCCTTGAGTATATCATTTAATTGTAGTGTAATTTGTGGTATTGATTTGAGTTAATTTAAATTAATTAAAGGGTAAGTCATGGCAGCACAGCTCAGCCCCGTGGTATGCTCCTCCTGCACTATGTGGGAAATCAGGGACACTTCCTGTCTCCCTGATGACCATGTGTGTGGGAAGTGTATCCAGCTGCAGCTACTGGCAGACCGCATTGCAGCGCTGGAGCTGTGAATGGATACATACTGGAGCATTCGCGATGCTGAGGACGTCGTGGATATCACGTTTAATGATTTGGTCACACCGCAGGTAAAGGCTGCACAGGCAGGAAGGGAATGGGTGACCACCAGGCAGAGTAGTAGGCGCAGGCAGGTAGTGCAGGGGTCCCCTGTGGACATCCCCCTCTCAAACAGATATACCACTTTGGATATTGTTGAGGGGGATGGCTTATCGGGGGAAGGCAGCAGCAGCCAACTTCCTGGCACCATGGGTGGTTCTGCTGCACAGGACGGGATGAAAAAGAGCGGGAGAGCTATAGTGATAGGGGATTCTATTGTAAGGGGAATAGATAGGCGTTTCTGCGGCCGCAAACGAGACTCCAGGTTGGTATGTTGCCTCCCTGGTGCAAGGGTCAAGGATGTCTCGGAGCGGCTGCAGGGCATTCTGGAGGGGGAGGGTGAACAGCCAGTTGTCGTGGTGCATATAGGTACCAACGATATAGGTAAAAAACGGGATGAGGTCCTAAAAGCTGAATATAGGGAGTTAGGAGGTAAATTAAAAAATAGGACCTCAAAGGTAGTAATCTCAGGATTGCTACCAGTGCCACGTGCTAGTCAGAGTAGAAATAGAAGGATATTTCAGATGAATACGTGGCTAGAGGAATGGTGCAAGGGGGAGGGATTCAAATTCCTGGGACATTGGAACCGGTTCTGGGGGAGGTGGGACCAGTACAAACTGGATGGTTTGCACCTGGGCAGGACCGGGACTGATGTCCGAGGGGGAGTGTTTGCTAGTGCTGTTGGGGAGGGTTTAAACTAAAATGGCAGGGGGTTGGGAACCTGTGCAGGGAAACAGAGGAAAGGGAAGCAAGGATAGATGCAAAAGACAGGAAGGAGAAAAGCAAAAGTGGAAGGCAGAGAAATCAAGGGTGTAAATCAAACAGGGCTACAGTAAACAAAACAATAATTCTAAAAGATCTAAGAGTGTTAAAAAAACAAGCCTGAAGGTTTTGTGTCTTAATGTGTGGAGCATTCGTAATAAGGTGAATGAATTAGCTGCGTAAATAGATGTAAACGGATATGATATAATTGGGATTACGGAGACATGGCTCCAGGGTGACCATGGCTGGGAATTCAACATCCAGGGGTATTCAATATTCGGAAGGACAGACAAAAAGGAAAAGGAGGTGGGGTAGCATTGCTGGTTAAAGAGGAGATTAACACAATAGTAAGGAAGGATATTAGCTCTGATGATGTGGAATCTGTATGGGTAGAGCTGAGAAATACCAAGGGGCAGAAAACATTAGTGGAGTTGTATACAGACCCCCAAACAATACTGTTGAGGTTGGGGATGGCATTAATCGGGAAATTAGAGATGCATGCAATAAGGGTAACAGCAGTTAACATGGGTGACTTTAATCTACAGAAAGATTGGGCTAACCAAATTAGTAACAATACTGTGGAGGAGGAATTCCTAGAGTGTATACGGGATGGTTTCCTGGACCAATATGTCGAGGAACCAACTAGAGATCAGGTCATCTTAGACTGGGTATTATGTAATGAGAATGGATTAATTAGCAATCTTGTTGTGCGAGGCCCCTTGGGGAGGAGCGATCATAATATGATAGTATTCTTCATTAAGATGGAGAGTGGAGTAGTTGACTCAGAGACTAGGGTCCTGAATTTAAATAAAGGAAACTACAATGGTATGAGGCGCGAGTTGGCTAGGATGGATTGGGGAGCATTACTTAAAGGGTTGACGGTGGATAGGCAATGGCAAACATTTAAAGATCGCATGGATGAACTACAGAATATGTTCATCCCTATTTGGCATAAAAATGAAACAAAAAAGGTGACTCAACCGTGGCTAACAAGGGAAATTAGGGATAGCATAAGATCCAAGGAGAGGACATATAAATTGGCCAGAAAAAGCAGCAAGCCTGAGGATTGGGAGCAGTTTAGGATTCAGCAAAGGAGGACAAAGGGATTAATTAAGAGGGGGAAAATAGAATATGAGAGTAAGCTTGTAGGGAACATAAAAACTGACTGTAAAAGCTTCTATAGATATGTGAAGAGAAAAAGATTGGTGAAGTCAAGCGTAGGTCCCTTGCAGTCAGAATCAGGGGAATTTATAATGGGGAACAAAGAAATGGCAGACCAATTAAATACATACTTTGGTTCTGTCTTCACAAAGGAGGACACAAATAAACTCCCAGAGATGTCGGGGAACATAGGGTCTAATGAGAGGGAGGAATTGAATGAAATCAGTATTTGTAGGGAAATGGTGTGAGGGAAATTGACGCGATTGAAGGCCGATAAATCCCCAGGGCCTGATAATCTACATCCTAGGGTACTTAAGGAAGTGGCCCTAGAAATAGTAGATGCATTGCTGGTCATCTTCCAAAAATTCTATCGACTCTGGAACAGTTCCCATGGATTGGAGGGTAGCTAATGTAACCCCACTATTTAAAAAAGGTGGTAGAGAGAAAACGGGGAATTATAGACCGGTAAGCCTGACATCGGTAGTGGGCAAAATGCTCGAGTCCATTATAAAAGATGTAATAGCAGAGCACTTGGAAAACAGTGACAGGATCTGACAAAATCAACATGGATTTACAAAAGGGAAATCATGCCTGACTAATCCACTGGAATTTTTTGAGGATGTAACTGGTAAAATAGACAAGGGAGAACCAGTGGATGTGGTGTATTTGAACTTTCAGAAGGCTTTCGATAAGGTCCCACATAAGAGATTAGCGTGCAAAGTTAAAGCACATGGGATTGGGGGTAAGGTACTGACTTGGATAGAGAACTGGTTGGCAGACAGGAAGCAAAGAGTTGGAATAAACGGGTCTTTTTCCGAGTGGCAGGCAGTGACTAGTGGGGTACCGCAGGGATCGGTGCTAGGACCCCAGCTATTCACAATATATATTAATGATCTAGACGAGGGAACTAGATGTAATATCTCCAAGTTTGCAGACGACACAAAGCTGGGTGGGCGTGTGTGTTGTGAGGAGGATGCAGAGAAACTCCAGGATGATTTGTACAGGTTGGGTGATTGGGCAGATGCATGGCAGATGCAGTATAATGTGGATAAATGCGAGGTTATCCACTTTGGTGGCAAAACAGGAAGACAGATTATTATCTGAACGGCAACAGATTGGGAAAAGGGGAAGTGCAACGAGATCTGGGAGTCCTTGTGCACCAGTCGTTGAAGGTAAGCATGCAGGTGCAGCAGGCGGTTAAGAAGGCAAATGGTATGTTGGCCTTCATAGCAAGAGGATTCGAGTACAGGAACAAGGATGTCTTGCTGCAGTTGTACAGGGCCTTGGTGAGACCACACCTTGAGTATTGTGTGCAGTTTTGGTCGCCTTATCTGAGGAAGGATGTTCTTGCCATGGAGGGAGTGCAGCGAAGATTTACCAGAATGATACCTGGGATGGCAGGAATGATGTATGAAGAGAGATTGGGTCGATTAGACTTATATTCGCTAGAGTTTCGAAGAATGAGAGGGGATCTCATTGAAACTTATAAAATTCTAAAAGGACTAGACAGACTAGATGCAGGAAGGATGTTCCCGATGGCGGGGGAGTCCAGAACCAGAGGTCACAGTCTAAGGATAAGGGGTAAGCCATTTAGGACTGAGATGAGGAGGAATTTCTTCACCCAGAGAGTGGTGAACCTGTGGAATTCTCTACCACAGAAGACAGTTGAGGCCAATTCATTAAATATATTCAAGAAGGAGTTAGATATATTTCTTAAGGCTAAAGGGATCAAGGGATATGGGGAGAAAGCAGGGACAGGGTACTGAATTTGGATGATCAGCCATGATCTCATTAAATGGCGGAGCAGGCTCGAGGGGCCGAATGGCCTACTCCTGCTCCTATCTTCCATGCATCTATGCTTCAAATAGTGACTGCAGTAAGGGACTGTCTGTAAATAGTCATCACAAATAGTGACTGCGGTAAGGGATCATCTGTAAATAATCAGCATAAATACTGACTGTGGTAAGGGACTGTCTATAAATAGTCATTTCAGATAGTGACTGCGGAAAGGGATCATCTGTAAATAGTCAACAAAAATACTGACTGCAGTAAGGGACCGTCTATAAATAGTCACCTCAAATAGTGACTGCAGTAAGGGACTGTCTGTAAATATTCACCACAAATAGTGACTGCAGTAAGGGACTGTCTGTAAATAGTCATCACAAACAGTGACTGCAGTAAGGGACTGTCTGTAAATAGTCATCACAAATAGTGACTGCAGTAAGGGACTGTCTGTAAATGGTCACCTCAAATAGTGATTGCAGTAAGGGACTGCCTGTAAATAGGCACCAAAAATGCTGACTGCAGTAAGGGACTGTCTTTAAACAGTCATCACAAATAGTGACTGCAGTAAGGGACTGTCTGTAAATAGTCACCAAAAAATAGTGACTGCAGTAAGGGACTGTCTGTAAATAGTCACCTCAAATAGTGACTGCAGTAAGGGACTGTCTGTATATAGTCACCAAATATGTGACTGCAGTAAGGGACTGTCTGTAAATAGTCACCAAAAATAGTGACTGCAGTAAGGGACTGTCTGTAAATAGTCATCACAAATAGTGACTTCAGTAAGGGACTGTCTGTAAATAGTCATCACAAATAGTGACTGCAGTAAGGGACTGTCTGTAAATAGTCAGCACAAATAGTGACTGCAGTAAGGGACTGTCTGTAAATATTCACCACAAATGGTGACTGCAGTGAGGGACTGTCTTTAAATAGTCATCACAAATAGTGACTGCAGTAAGGGACTGTCTGTAAATAGTCACCAAAAATAGTGACTGCAGTAAGGGACTGTCTGTAAATAGTCACCTCAAATAGTGACTGCAGTAAGGGACTGTCTGTAAATAGTCATCACAAATAGTGACTGCAGTAAGGGACTGTCCATAAATAGTCATCACAAATAGTGACTGCAGTAAGGGACTGTCTGTAAATATTCAGCACAAATAGTGACTGCAGTAAGGGACTGTCTGTAAATAGTCAGCACAATTAGTGACTGCAGTAAGAGACTTTGTAACTAGTGTGTAAACTGCAAATTTTTTTCCAGTTACTTATCCAACTCCCTTTTGAAAGCCATGATTGAATCTGCCTCCACCACCCTTTCAGGCAGTGCATTCCAGATCATAACCACTCGCTGCGTAAAAAAGTTTTTCCTCATGTCGCCTTTGGTTCTTTTGCCAATCACCTTAAATCTGTGTCCTCTGGTTCTCGACCCTTCCGCCAATGGGAACAGTTTCTCTCTATCAACTCTGTCTAGACCCCTCATGATTTTGAACACCTATCAAATCTCCTCTCAATCTTCTCTGGTCTAAGGAGAACAACCCCAGCTTCTCCAGTCTATCCACGTAACTGAAGCCCCTCATCCCTGGAATCATTCTCGTGAATCTTTTCTGCACCCTCTCTAAGGCCTTCACATCCTTGCTAAAATGCGGTGCCCAGAATTGGACACAATACTCCAGTTGAGGCCAAATCTGTGTTTTATAAAGGTTCATCATAACTTCCTTGCTTTTGTACTCTATGCCCCTATTTATGAAGCCCAGTATCCCATATGCTTTTTTAACTGCTTTCTCAACCTGCCCTGCCACCTTCAACGATTTGTGCACATATACTCCCAGGTCTCTCTGCTCATGCACCCCCTTTAGAATTGTACCATTTAGTTTATATTGCCTCTCCTCGTTCTTCCTACCAAAATGTATCACTTCGCACTTTTCTGTGTTAAATTTCATCTGCCACGTGTCCGCCCATTACACCAGCCTGCCTATGTCTTCTTGAAGTCTATCACTGTCCTCCTCACTGTTCACTATACCTCCAAGTTTTGCGTCATCTGCAAATTTTGAAATTGTGCCCTGTACACCCACGTCCAAGTCATTAATGTTTATCAAGAAAAGCAGTGGTCCTGGAACTGACCCCTGGGGAACACCACTGTATACTTTCCTCCAGTCCGATAAACAACCGTTCACCACTACTTTCTGTTTCCTGTCACTTAGCTAACGAATTACTAAAGTAAGGGAGCATCTATAAATGTTCTTCTATCATTCCAGATAATGAAGCACGTTGTGATTGGACAGGGCAGCCGGGGAATGGTTTATGAGGATTTTATTGAGACTAACAAAGATCGGATTCGCCCTTCACTTGTCACCAACACTTGTCAGGCAATTTATGGATAGTTAGGGTTAGTTGGGATGGTGTGGAAAACTGGTGAGGCATCTTGTCGGCACTTTCCACAGGATCCAAGAAATCACATCGACCAATCACTGATAGTAGCACCAACAAGAACCTCAGACAAACATAGATAAAAGGCTATTTGTATGAAAAACAGAAGGTTTATTTTAAATTTATATTATACAGAGCATTTGATATACATAGCCTGAATTCAGTGAGTACAGCGAGTATATTATTGTACACTGTGTGTGATATACAGATCCTGAATTCAGTGAGTACAGTGAGTATATTATTGTACACTGCGTGTGATATACAGATCCTGAATTCAGTGAGTACAGTGAGTATATTATTGTACACTGCGTGTGATATACAGATCCTGAATTCAGTGAGT
This sequence comes from Squalus acanthias, assembly GCA_030390025.1. Taxonomy (NCBI): domain Eukaryota; kingdom Metazoa; phylum Chordata; class Chondrichthyes; order Squaliformes; family Squalidae; genus Squalus; species Squalus acanthias. The sequence continues at coordinate 106,244 of JASTWF010000947.1, forward strand.
ACAGTGAGTATATTATTGTACACTGCGTGTGATATACAGATCCTGAATTCAGTGAGTATATTATTGTACACTGCGTGTGATATACAGATCCTGAATTCAGTGAGTACAGTGAGTATATTATTGTACACTGCGTGTGATATACAGATCCTGAATTTAGTGAGTACAGTGAGTATATTATTGTACACTGTGTGTGATATACAGATCCTGAATTTAGTGAGTATATTATTGTACACTGTGTGTGATATACAGATCCTGAATTCAGTGAGTACAGCGAGTATATTATTGTACACTGCGTGTGATATACAGATCCTGAATTCAGTGAGTACAGTGAGTATATTATTGTACACTGCGTGTGATATACAGATCCTGAATTCAGTGAGTATATTATTGTACACTGCGTGTGATATACAGATCCTGAATTTAGTGAGTATATTATTGTACACTGCGTGTGATATACAGATCCTGAATTCAGTGAGTACAGTGAGTATATTATTGTACACTGCGTGTGATATACAGATCCTGAATTCAGTGAGTACAGTGAGTATATTATTGTACACTGCGTGTGATATACAGATCCTGAATTCAGTGAGTATACTATTGTACACTGCGTGTGATATATAGATCCTGAATTTAGTGAGTATATTATTGTACACTGCGTGTGATATACAGATCCTGAATTCAGTGAGTATATTATTGTACACTGCGTGTGATATACAGATCCTGAATTCAGTGAGTATATTTTTGTACACTGCGTGTGATATACATAGCCTGAATTCAGTGAGTACCTGACCCAGTAAATAAATAATTGAATTCACTTGGTTGTTTTCTCAGTTGCCTCGAAGGATTGAAGTGGACACCCAGCAGCAGAAGTCCGGGTGGGTGTCGCATCGTCCACCTTCTCTCTAATCGACAATTTCAATATCTGTTATTTCCTCAAAGACTTCCTTCACTTTCTCCCAAGCCCCTTCAATTCGTTCCGTAATTCTGCAATGGTAAGGGGAGAAATAGATTCATTCAGTGCGCCATGGAGAGTGACATTCATCACAAATCCAAACCCACTCTCTTTGCTAAGCTCGTGCTTGTCCAAGTGCTCAGTCGCTCTGTCTCTGATGATAGATTCCAGTACCTTACCCACAACTGGCGTTAAACTGACAGGTGACCTGGATTTTCCTGGTTTTTCCCTCCTTCCTTTTTTAAATAATGGAGACATTTCCAATTCAATGGCACAATTCCTGAATCTAGAGAGCGTTGGAAAATTTTAACTATTACGTCTGCAATTTCTCCATCTCTTACTTTTAATACCCTGGGATGAAAACCAATAGGTCCTGGAGATTTGTCACTCTTATAAATCATTATTGATATTATTAAAAGCGCCATGGGACCTTTTACTACATTAAAGGCACTATATAAATGGTTTTTTTTCTATGTAAATGTAAGTTATTGTTGTTATTATTTTCTCCATTAACATTGTTTTCACTTACATGAAATCCATTAATATAATTCCTCCGCTTAACTTATTTTTAGGTTCCCTTGTACCACAATATTTTGTCCTCTTCCTTCACTGTGACAACAGATACAAAGCAAGAGATAGACAGACATATATATAGATATATCTGCCTATATATATATATATATATATATATATATCTTATCTATGTGACTCTATCTCTCTGTCCATCTATCTCTCTCTCTATGTATCTCTGTCTATCAGTCTATATTTATTTATCTATCTCTTTATCTATCTCTCTGCCTTTCTTTATCTCTGTATCTCTCTGTCTATCTCTCCAGCTCTGTATTTCTCTATCTTTGTATCTATCCCGCTATCTATCTATCTGACCACCTAGCTATCTGTCTATCTCTATATCTCTGATTTTATCTCTCAGACAAAGTGTAGATCAAACATTGTCTGGTGTATCTGACCCTTCCAGCAGATCTGGTATCTCGGCCGATCTCTTTAGTCTTTTGATGAAGTTGTTGGCCGTGTCCTTGTTGAGGAAGATTTCTGGAAAGGAACAGATGTGGGTGATGAGATGTGGTGGCTCTGACGCATGACTCACTCTGTCATTCTGTGTCTCCTCCACCTTCTCCTCAGTTCCTATCTCTTGTCTCCACCTACTTTGCACAGAATGAAATTTCGCACCAACTGAACCTTTCTCCCTCCCAGTTTCCCCCCGCCCCCCGCCCCCCGCCCGCCCTCCTGAAGTTGCAGACTCTTGCTGGGGTTCAGTTCACAGGGTGTTGATCAGCCTACGCCGCCTATTCTTCATGTGCCGGTCTAGATGTTGAGTGTGGGCAAGTATCGGGCCGTGGGTGGTTTTTGCACTCGAGCCTGATCATGAACTCCCCTGATGGCCCAAACTTCCCAGGAGTAACGAGCGGATGCCAATCGGGAGGGGGAAACCCTGGCTGGTTTTACCCTCGCTAGCCCATGGGTACTGAGACCAAATGTCACACCCCTCGCGATCAGCTACGTCATCACAGGCCGGGAAGTCCAAGCTGAGATATTCCTGGGCCGTACGACGGAGTTTCACATTCACTGGCAGAAGGAACTTTAACCACAACCCACCAATCAGAAGGCAATGCCATGCTTGTGCAGAGCGCTACAACTAATACTTTCATGATATAAGATGTACAAACCTTTCTGTTTACCATCTTCAGATTGTTCGGAGGCATCTGAAAGAAAAAGGAATGAAGATCTGTTATTACATAGAAATATATGTACGTTACGGGGAGAGACTGGAGAAGCTGGGGTTGTTCTCCTTCGAGCAGAGAAGGTTCAGAGGAGATTTAATAGAGTTGTTCAAAATCATGAAGGAGTCATGATAGAGTAAATAAGGAGAAACTCTTTCCAGTGGCAGGAGGGTCGGTAACCAGAGGACACAGATTTATGGTGATTGGCAAAACAACCAGAGTGGAGAAGAGAAAAATGTTTTTACGTAGCGAGTTGTTGTGATCTGGAATGTGCTGTCTGAAAGGGCGGTGGAAGCAGATTCAATAATAACTTTCAAAAGGGAATTTGATAAATACTTGAAAGGGAGAAAATTTGCAGGACTATGGGGAAAGAGTGGGGGAATGGGACTAAAGGTAGTTGACATTGTTAACGGTTCTCTCTCCTCAGGTACTGGCCCCTCCCCTTCAAATCTGCTGTCATCACCCCTCTCCTCAAAAAAACAATCCTTGTCTTTGCAAACTACCGCCCCATCTCCAACCTCCCTTTCCTCTCCAAAATCCTTGAACGTGTTGTCGTCTCCCAAATCCCTCCCATCTTTGCCACAATTCCATGTTTGAATCCCTCCGATCAGGTTTCCGCCCCTGCCACAGTACCGAAATGGCTCTTATCAAAGTCACAAATGACATTCTTTGTGACCGTGACAAAGGTAAACTATCCCTCCTCGTCCTTCTTGACTTGTCTGCAGCCTTTGACACGGTTGACCACTCCATCCTTCTCCAACGCCTCTCCACCATCGTCCAGCTGGGTGAGATTGCACTCGCCTGGTTCCATTCTTATCTATCTAATCGTAGCCAGAGAATCACCTGCAACGGCTTCACTTCCCGCTCCCGCATCGTTACCTCTGGTGTTCCCCAAGGATCTATCCTTGGCCCCCTCCTATTTCTCATCTACATGCTGCCCCTTGGCGACATCATCCGAAAACACAGCGTCAGTTTCCACATGTACGCTGATGACACCCAGCTCTACCTCACCAGCACTTCCCTCGACCCCTCCACGGTCTCTAAATTGTCAGACTGCTTGTCCGACATCCAGTTCTGGATGAGCAGAAATTTTCTCCAATTAAATATTGGGAAGACTGAAGCCATTGTTTTCAGTCCCCGCCACAAACTCCGTTCCCTAGCCATCGACTCCATCCCTCTCCCTAACATCTGTCTGAGGCTGAACCACACTGTTCGCAACCTTGGTGTCATATTTGACCCCAAAGTGAGCTTCTGACCACATATCCGCAGAATAACTAAGACCGCCTATTTCCACCTCCGTAACATCGCCCGTCTCCGCCCCTGCCTCGGCTCATCTGCTGCTGAAACCCTCATCCATGCCTTTGTCACCTCTAGACTTGACTATTCCAATGCACTCCTGGCTGGCCTCCCACATTCTACCCTGAGGTCATCCAAAACTCGGCTGCCCGTATCCTAACTCACACCAAGTCCCGTTCGCCATCACCAACGTTCCTGCTAAGTTGCGCAGCACTGCAGCGGTCTGGAGGTTTCGCGCAGGCCATTCACCGGCTTTTCAATGTGAGATTTCACACAGCTGTGAAATTTTGAATGGGCCGCGCAGCCCAGGCAGGTACCGTGCACCCCAAAAAAAACATTGGGGGAAATATTGCCCATCACCCCTGTGCTCGCTGACCGACATTGGCTCCCGGTTAAGCAATGCCTCGAATTTAAAATTCTCATCCTTGTTTTCAAATCCCTCCGTGCCCTCGCCCCCTCCCTATCTCTGTAATCTCCTCCAGCCCCACAAACCTCCGAGATATCTGCGCTCCTCCAATTCTGCCCTCTTGCCCATCCCCGATTATAATCGCTCCACCATTGGCGGCCGTGCCTTCAGCTGCCAAGGCCCTAAACTCTGGAATTCCCTCCCTAAACCTCTCTACCTCTCTCTCCTCCTTTAAGATGCTCCTTAAAACCTACCTCTTTAACCAAGCTTTTGGTCACCTGCCCTAATATCTCCTTATGTGGCTCGGTGTCAAATTTTGTTTGATAATCGCTCTTGTGAGGCGCCTTGGGAAGTTTTACTACATTAAAGCCGCTATATAAATGCAAGTTGTTGTTGTTGTAATTGGATAGCTCTTTCAAAGAGTGATGGAAGGTGTCGTTCACAGTGCTATCAAGCGGCACTTACTCACCAATAACCTGCTCACCGATGCCAAGTTTGGGTTCCGCCAGGACCACTCGGCTCCCGACCTCATTACAGCCTTGGTCCAAACATGGACAAAGGAGCTGAATTCCAGAGGTGAGGTGAGAGTGACTGCCCTTGACATCAAGGCAGCATTTGACCGAGTCTGGCATCAAGGAGCCCTAGTAAAACTGAAGTCAATGGAACTCGGGGAAAACTCTCCACTGGCTGGAGTCATACCTAGCACAAAGGAAGATAGTTGTAGTTGTTGGAGGTCAATCATCTCAGCCCCAGGACATCACTGCAGGAGTTCCTCAGGGCAATGTCCTAGGCCCAACCATCTTCAGCTGCTTCATCAATGACCTTCCCTCCATCATAAGGTCAGAAGTGGGGATGTTCGCTGATGATTGCACAGTGTTCAGTTCCATTCGCAACTCCTCAGGTAATGAAGCAGTCCATGCCCGCATGCAGCAAGACCGGGACAACATTCAGGCTTGGGCTGATAAGTGGCAGGTAACATTCGCGCCACAGAAGTGCCAGGCAATGACTATCTCCAACAAGCGAGAGTCTAACTCCTGCACCTTGACATTCAACGGCATTACCATCACCGAATCCCCCACCATCAACATCCTGGGGGGTCACCATTGACTAGAAACTTAACTGGACCAGCCACATAAATACTGTGGCAACAAGAGCAGGTCAGAGGCTAGGTATTCTGCGGCGAGTGACTCACCTCCTGACTCCCCAAAGCCTCTCCACCATCTACAAGGCACAAGTCAGGAGTTTGATAGAATACTCTCCACTTGCCTGGATGAGTGCAGCTCCAACAACACTCGAGAAGCTCGACACCATCCAGGACAAAGCAGCCCACTTGATTGGCAACCCCTCTACCAACTTAAACATTCACTCCCTCCACCATCGGCACACCGTGGCTGCAGTGTGTACCATCTACAAGATGCACTGCAGCAACTCACCAAGGCTTCTTCGACAGCACCACCCAAACCCGCGACCTCTTCCACCTAGAAGGACAAGGGCAGCAGGCGCATGGGAACACCACCACCTCCAAGATCCCCTCCAAGTCACACACCATCCTGACTTGGAAATATATTGGCTGTTCCCTCATCGTCGCTGGGTCAAAATCCTGGAACTCCCTCTGTAACAGCACTGTGGGAGCACCTTCACCACACGGACTGCAGCGGTTCAAGAAGGCGGCTCACCACCACCTTCTCAAGGGCAATAAATGCTGGCCTTGCCAACGACGTTAACGTCCCAGGAACGAATAAACAAAATAACGATGATAATGAAGATAGTGATGATGAAGATGATG
>JASTWF010000947.1:117422-151844 GCA_030390025.1 Squalus acanthias
TCTGGTTCAGCCTCAGACCGTTGCCAGGGAGAGGGATGGAGTCAGTGGCGAGGGAATGGAGTTTGTGGCGGGGACCGAAGACAATGGCTTCGGTCTTCCCAATATTTATATATTAATGACTTGGACAAAGGGACCGAGTGTAATGCATCCAAGTTTGCTGACAATACAAAGCTAGGTGGGAAAGTAAGATGTGAGGAGGACACAAAGAGCCTGCAAAGGGATATAGACAGGTTAAGTGAGTGGGCAATAAAGTGGCAGATGGAGTATAATATGGGGAAATGTGAGGTTATTCACTTTGGTAGGAAGAATAGGAAAACAGAATATATTTAAAATGGTGAGAAACTATTAAATGTTGGTGTTCAGCGAGATTTGATTGTCCTCGTAAAGCAGACACAGCAAGTTAGCATGCAGGTACAACAAGCAATTAGGAAGGTAAATGGCATGTTGGCCTTTATTGCAAGGGGGTTGGAGTATAAGAATAAGGAAGTCTTGCTACAATTATACAGGGCTTTGGTGAGACCACACCTGGAGTACTGTGCACAGTTTAGGTCTCCTTATCTGAGGAAGGATATACTTGCCTTAGAGGCGGTGCAACAAAGGTTCACTAGATTGATTCCTGGGATGAGAGGGCTGTCCTATGATGAGAGATTGTGTAGAATGGGCCTATACTCTCTGGAGCTTAGAAGAATGAGAGGTGATCTCATTGAAACAGATAAGATTCTGAAGGGGATTGACAGGGTAGATGCTAAGAGGTTGTTTTCCCCTGGCTGGAGTGTCTAGAACTAGGGGGCATAGTCTCAGGATAAGGGGTCGGCCATTTAAGACTGAGATGAGGAGGAATTTCTTCACTCGGAGGATTGTGAATCTTTGGAATTCTCTACCCCAGAGGACTGTGGATGTTGAGTCGTTGAGTATATTCAAGGCTGAGATAGGTCATTTTTTAGACTCTCGGGGAATCAAAGGATATGGGGATCGGGCGGGAAAGTGGAGTTGAGGTCGAAGATCAGCCATGATCTTGTTGAATGGCGGAGCAAGCTCAAAGGGCTGTATGGCCGACTCCTGCTCCTATTTCTTATCACAGAATCCCCACAATGCAGATAGAGGCCATTTCGGCCCATCGAGCCTGCACCGACACATATCCCACCCTATCCCCGTAACCCCACGTATTTAATCCCCCTAACACTAAGGGTCAATTTATCATAGCCAAATCAACCTAACCCGCACATCTTTGGACTATTTGAACACATTATGTTCTTATGTTTGTTGGAGGAAATTTCTGCTCATCCAGAACTGGATGTCGGACAAGCAGTCTGACACTTTAGAGACCGTGGAGGGGTCGAGAGTGGTGGTGGTGAGGTAGAGCTGGGTGTCATCAGCGTACATGTGGAAACTGTGTTTTTGGATGATGTCGCTAAGGGGCAACATGCAGATGGAAATAGGAGGGGGCCAAGGATAGATCCTTGGGGTCACCAGAGGTAACGATGCGGGAGCGGGAAGTGAAGCCGTTGCAGGTGATTCTCTGGCTACGATTAGATAGATAAGAATGGAACCAGGCGAGTGCAGTCCCACCCAGCTGGACGATGGTGGAGAGGCGTTGGAGGAGGATGGAGTGGTCAACCGTGTCAAAGGCTGCAGACAGGTCGAGAAGGACGAGGAAGGATAGTTTACCTTTGTCACAGTCACTTAGGATGTCATTTGTGACTAAATAAGGAGAAACTGTTTCCAGTGGCAGGAGGATCGGTAACCAGAGGTCACAGATTGAAGGTGATTGGCAAAAGAACTAGAGGTGAGAATTTTTTTTTTACGCAGCGAGTTGTTGTGATCCGGAACGCGCTGCCTGAAAGGGCGGTGGAAGCAGATTCAATAATAACTTTCAAAAGAGAATTGGATAAATACTTGAAGGGGAAAAATGATTATGGGGAAAGAACGGGGGAGTGGGACTGATTGGATAGCTTTACCAAAGAGGCAATATGGGTCGAATGGCCAGCTTCTGTGCTGAGAGAGTCTAACTTGATGTTTTTAGTGCTCATTTACTTTGTATAAATACACCCTGGAAATACTGCGCTGATCACGGGGATCCCTGCCCAGTTATTTTAACACACTGTGTGTCAGAGCCTCGCCCTCCCCTCAGTCAGAATCACTCTGTAATTCGCTATAATTTCAGTCCCAGCGCTCTGTTATTTTGTTCTTAAGATCTTTGGTCCCGAACGTGGAGACGCTGCCAAGGTAGCAAACCAGGAGCTGGTGATTAGATGACGCCAAACTCGGGTTTAAAGATTCTGGAAGGTTGGCAGAACATGAATCTTGGCAAAGAACTAAAGTTCATAGAGCAGGGCACGGCCATGGTTAGAAAGTGTAGGGAACAGGACAAAGTAAAATATGGAAGGTAAACAACTTAGATGTACTGAGTGCCAAGGCTGAGGGTGGGGGGTGGAGGGTGGGAGGAGGGTGGGTGGGGGTGGGAAAGGAATATCAAGCGAGGGACCAAGTGACGCCAAGTTTAGATTATAAAAGAGTCACGCAGCAATTAAAATCATAACAATTTTGAATGAATCCCAGTTTAATGATTTTGTAAATTACATTTTCTAATGTATATTTTGGGTTCCTCAGGTTGAGAGATGTTAGTGCTGGGTAATGGCTAGTGTCTAACTCAGATACTGTGTACTGGCATCATATACACAGGTTAGATACAGAGTAAACATTGAAAAATAGGAGCAGGAGTCGGCCATTCGAGCCTGCTCTGCCATTCAATATGATCATGGCTGATCCTCTATCTCAATACCATATTCCCGCTCTCTCCCCATACCCCTTAATGCCTTTTGTGTCTAGAAATCTATCTATCTCCTTAAATATATTCAGTGACTTGGCCTCCACAGCCTTCTGTGGTTGAGAATTCCACAGGTTCACCACCCTCTGAGTGAAGAAATTTCTCCTCATCTCAGTCCTAAATGTCCTACCCAGTATCCTGAGACTGTGACCCCTTGTTCTAGACCCCCCCAGCCAGGGGAAGCATCCTCCCTGCATCCAGTCTGTCAAGCCCTGTCAGAATTTTATACGTTTCAATGAGATCCCCTCTCATTCTTCTAAACTCCAGTGAATACAGGCCTAGTCGACCCAACCTCTCCTCATACGACAGTCCTGCCATCCCAGGAATCAGTCTGGTGAACCTTCGCTGCACTCCCTCTATGGCAAGTATATTCAATCTTAGGTAAGGAGACCAAAACTGCACACAGTACTCCAGGTGTGGTCTCACCAAGGCCCTGTACAACTGTAGTAAAACATCCTTGCTCCTGTACTCAAATCCTCTTACAATGAAGGCCAACATACCATTTGCCTTCCTAACTGCTTGCTGCACCTGCATGTTTGCTTTCAGTGACTGGTGTACAAGGACACCCAGGTCCCTTTGTACATCAGCATTTCCCAATCTATCACCATTTAAATAATACTCTACCTTTTTGTTTTTCCTACCGAAGTGGATAACTTCACATTTATTCACATTATACTGCATCTGCCATGTATTTGCCCACTCACTCAACTTGTCTAAATCGTCTTGAAGCCTCTTTGTATCCTCCTCACAAATCACAATCCCACCTAGTTTCGTGTCGTCAGCAAACTTGGAAATATGACATTTGGTTCCCTCATCCAAATCATTGATATATATTGTGAATAGCTGGGACCCAAGCACTGATCCCTGCGGTACCCCACTAGTCACCGCCTGCCACCCTGAAAAAGACCCCTTTATTTCTACTCTCTGTTTCCTGTCTGTTAACCAATTTTCAATTCATGCCAGTATATTAGCCCGAATCCCATGTGCTTTAATTTTGCACACTAACCTCTTATGTGGGACTTTATCAAAGGCCTTCTGAAAATCCAAATACACCACATCCACTGGTTCTCCCTTATCTATTCTACCAGTTACATCCTCAAAAATCTCCAGTAGGTTTGTCAAACATGATTTCCCTTTCATGAATCCATATTGACTTTGTCTAATCCTGTTGATATTTTCTAAGTGTCCTGTTATCACATCCTTTACAATAGACTCTAGCATTTTCCCTACTACTGATGTTAGGCTAACCGGTCTGTAGTTCCCTGTTTTCTCTCTCCCTCCTTTTTTAAATAGTGGGGTTACATTTGCCACCCTCCAATCTGCAGGAACTGTTCCATAATCTACAGAATTTTGGAAGATGACAACCAATGCATCCACTATTTCCATGGCTACCTCTTTTAATACTCTGGGATGCAGATTATCAGGCCCTGGGGATTTATCAGCTTTCAGTCCCATTAATTTCTCCAGCACTATTTTTTTACTAATACTAATTTCCTTTAATTCCTCCTTCTCACTAGACCCTTGGATCCCTAGCATTTCTGGGAAGTTATTTGTGTCCTCTTCCGTGATGACAGAACCAAAGTATTTGTTGAATTGCTCTGCCATTTCCTTGTTCCCCATTATAAATTCTCCCATTTATGACTGTAAGGGACCTACATTTGTCTTCACTAATCTTTTTCTTTTTACATACTTGTAGAAGCTTTTACAATCCGCTTTTATGTACCTTGCAAGTTCACTCTCATACCCTATTTTTCCCCTCTTAATCAATCTCTTGGTCCTTTTTTGCTGAACTCTAAACTGCTCCCAATCCTCAGGCTTGCTACTTTTTCTTAAACTTTATATGACTCCTCTTTGGATCTAATAATATCCTTAATTTCTTTTGTTAGCCATGGTTGGGCCGCTTTTCCTTTTGTGTTTTTGCGCCAGAAAGGAATGTATAACTGTTGCAATTCATGCATTCGTTCCTTAAATGTTAGCCATTGCCTATCCACCGTCATGCCTTTTAATGAAGCTCCCCATCTATCATAGCCAACTCACTCCTCATATCATCGTAGTTTCCTTTGTTTAGATTTAGGACCCTAGTTTCGGATTGGACTTCTTCACTTTCCATTTTAATGAAGAATTCTATCATGTTATGGTCACTCTTCCCTAAAGGACCCCGCACAACAAGATTATTAATTAACCCCTTCTCATTGCACAATACCCAGTCTAGGATAGCCTGTTCCCTAGTTGGCTCCTCAATGTACTGGTCTAAAAAACCATCTCGTACACACTCCAGGAATTCATCCTCTACAGTATTATTGCTAATTTGGTTTGCCCAGTCTATATGTAGATTAAAGTCACCCATGATTACTGTAGTACCCGTGTCACATGCATCTCTAATTTCCTGTTTGATGCCATCCCCTACATTACCACTACTGTTTGGAGGCCTATAGACAACTCCCACCAATGTTTTCTGCCCCTTGGTGCTTCTTAGCTCCACCCAGACTGATTCTACATCTTGATTTTCTGAGCCAATATCCTTTCTCACTATTGCTCTGATTTCATCCTTTACTAACAAGGCCACCCCACCTCCTTTTCCTTTTTGCCTGTCCTTTATAAATATCGAACATCCTTGGATATTCAGCTCCCAGCCTTGGTCACCCTGCAGCCATGTCGCCGTAATTGCAATTATATCATATCCGTTTGCACTATTTGTGCTGTTAATTCATCTACCTTATTACGAATGCATCATGCATTCAGAACAGTGCCTTCAGATTTGTCTTTTTAACATTTTTAGACATCATAACATTTTTTTACACTATGGCCCTATTTGTCGTCTTACCATTTGTTCTTACCCGGACCCTATTTGTTAGTGCACTCCTTTGTTTGTACACTCTGTCCCTTCCTGACACAATCTGGTTATCATTACCCCAATCACTTTCCTGCACTGCTTTCTTGTCTTTTCTCTTCAGCACTCTAGATTTCTCTCCACCGGGACAGTGTAGAGGAAGCTTTACACTGATGGGACTCTACACTGGGCAGATACAGCACGGGTTAGATACAGAGTAAAGCTCCCTCTGCACTGTCCCATCAAACACTCCCAGGGCAGGTACAGCACGGGTTAGATACAGAGTAAAGCTCCCTCTACACTGTCCCAACAAACACTCCCAGGGCAGGTACAGCACGGGTTAGATATAGAGTAAAGCTCCCTCTACACTGTCCCAACAAACACTCCCAGGGCAGGTACAGCACGGGTTAGATACAGAGTAAAGCTCCCTCTACACTGTCCCATCAAACACTCCCAGGGCAGGTACAGTACGGGTTAGATACAGAGTAAAGCTCCCTCTACACTGTCCCATCAAACACTCCCAGGGCAGGTACAGCACGGGTTAGATACAGGGTAAAGCTCCCTCTACACTGTATCATCAAACACTCCCAGGGCAGGTACAGCATGGGTTAGATACAGAGTAAAGCTCCCTCTACACTGTCCCATCAAACACTCCCAGGGCAGGTACAGCACGGGTTAGATGCAGAGTAAAGCTCCCTCTACACTGTCCCTTCAAACACTGCCAGGGCAGGTACAGCACGGCTTAGATACAGAGTAAAGCTCCCTCTACACTGTCCCATCAAACACTCACCTGAGGAAGGAGCAAATCGATAGCTCCGAAAGCTTGTGATTTCAAATAAAACTGTTGGACTATAACCTGGTGTTGTGCGACCTCTCAATTTTGTCCATCAAACACTCCCAGGGCAGGTACAGCACAGGTTAGATACAGAGTAAAGCTCCCTCTACACTGTCCCATCAAACACTCCCAGGGCAGGTACAGCACGGGTTAGATGCAGAGTAAAGCTCCCTCTACACTGTCCCATCAAACACTCCCAGGGCAGGTACAGCACGGGTTAGATGCAGAGTAAAGCTCCCTCTACACTGTTTCATCAACAGCTCCTTTTATCAGCAATGGTAACCCATCCCAAACATGGAATCACCGACAAATATCACTGACTGCGGTACCCTGATCTGTTCCAATGGGGACAGGTTTCCTCACTGCTGTAGAATCACAGAATGTTACAGCACAGAAGGAGGCCATTCGGTCCGACATGCCAGAGCCAGCTCTTTGAAAGAGCTCTGCAATTAATCCCGCGCCCCTGCTCTTTCCTCATTGCCCTGCAAATTTTCCCCCTTTAAGCATTTATGCAATTCCCCTTTTGAAAGTTATTATTGAATCTGCTTCCACCGCCCTTTCAGGCAGCGCATTCCAGATCACAACAACTCGCTGCGTAAACCATTTCTCCCCATGTCGCCTCTGGCTCTTTTGCAGTGTCATTCCGAATGTTGTCTTCAGGATTTCAGAGATGTCCTGATGATGTATATAAATACATATTGAAATCTTACTTTTTTGGGTGGCAGTCGTAGCTCAGTGGTTGGAACTTTCACCTGAGTCATAAGATCGTGGGTTCAAGTCTCACTCCAGAAATGTGATCACATAATCGAGGCTGACACTCCAGTGCAGTACTGAGGGAGCGCCGCACTGTCGGAGGGTCAGTACTGAGGGAGCGCCGCACTGTCGGAGGGTCAGTACTGAGAGAGCACTGCACTGTCGAAGGGACAGTACTGAGGGAGCGCTGCACTGTCGGGGGCAGTACTGAGGGAGCGCCGCACTGTCGGAGGGGCAGTACTGAGGGAGCGCCGCACTGTCGGAGGGGCAGTACTGAGGGAGCGCCGCACTGTCGGAGGGGCAGTACTGAGGGAGTGCGGCACTGTCGGAGGGGCAGTACTGAGAGAGCACTGCACTGTCGAAGGGACAGTACTGAGGGAGCGCTGCACTGTCGGAGGGGCAGTACTGAGGGAGCGCTGCACTGTCGGAGGAGCAGTACTGAGGGAGCTCTCCGCTGCACTGTCGGAGGGGCAGTACTGAAGGAGCGCTGCACTGTCGGAGGGGCAGTACTGAGGGAGCGCTGCACTGTCGGAGGGGCAGTACTGAGGGAGCGCTGCACTGTCGAAGGGACTGTACTGAGGGAGCGCTGCACTGTCGGAGGGGCAGTACTGAGGGAGCGCTGCACTGTCGGAGGGGCAGTACTGAGGGAGCGCTGCACTGTCGGAGGGACAGTACTGAGGGAGCGCTGCACTGTCGGAGGGGCAGTACTGAGCGAGTGCTGCACTGTCGGAGGGGCAATACTGAAGGAGCGCTGCACTGTCGGAGGGCCAGTACTGAGGGAGCGATGCACTGTCGGAGGGTCAGTACTGAGGGAGCGCTGCACTGTCGGAGGGTCAGTACTGAGGGAGCGCTGCACTGTCGGAGGGTCAGTACTGAGGGAGCGCCGCACTGTTGGAGGTGCCGTCTTTTGCATGAGACTTTAAACCGAGGCCTCATCTGAAGTGTGAAGATAATGGAATTTCATTCAACCTGCCTGGCAGTCCCCGAGTTGGATTGTGAATCTGAGGTCAGGTCTGAGTCGCAAATTCATCAATCCTCGGAGTAATTGCGTGAAAATCGGTGATGGTCCAGTGCGGTGAGTGAGTGAAACTCTGCTCTTACTATCTGGGGTGCAGTGAGTTTACTGGTGATTTGGAATCACAATCCATAATTCCGTTTAATTTCGTGTAATAGCTAAAAACCATAATGTGTCTCATCCGCAAACCCCTGTAGCTCACCACAGTGTGTGGGTGTTTACAGACAACAGATCAGGATATATACATCCATTTATTTTCAGATACAGGGATATACAATCACAGTTACACACTAGGACTAGGAAAATATATGAAATGGAAAACCAACGAAAGGACTAAAGTCTCCCAGATAGCTTCGATATTCATAACCCACACATCCCCGTCCAGGCAGGCGGTCTCTTTCTCTGTATTCTTTGGGCTCATGAAGTGGAGGGTTATCAGTGCGAGGAATGGAATCACTTTCTCAAACCAATGTGGAGTCCCAGGGCAGGTACAGCACGGGTTAGATACAGAGTAAAGCTCCCTCTACACTGTCCCATCAAACACTCCCGGGGCAGGTACAGCACGGGTTAGATACAGAGTAAAGCTCCCTCTACACTGTCCCATCAAACACTCCCAGGGCAGGTACAGCGTGGGTTAGATACAGAGTAAAGTTCCCTCCACACTGTCCCATCAAACACTCCCAGGGCAGGTACAGTACGGGTTAGATACAGAGTAAAGCTCCCTCTACACTGTCCCATCAAACACTCCCAGGGCAGGTACAGCACGGGTTAGATACAGAGTAAAGCTCCCTCTACACTGTCCCATCAAACACTCCCAAGGCAGGTACAGCACAGGTTAGATACAGAGTAAAGCTCCCGCTACACTGTCCCATCAAACACTCCCAAGGCAGGTACAGCACAGGTTAGATACAGAGTAAAGCTCCCGCTACACTGTCCCATCAAACACTCCCAAGGCAGGTACAGCACAGGTTAGATACAGAGTAAAGCTCCCTCTACACTGTCCCATCAAACACTCCCAGGGCAGGTACAGCACGGGTTAGATACAGAGTAAAGCTCCCTCTACACTGTCCCATCAAACACTCCCAGGGTAGGTACAGCACGGGTTAGATACAGAGTAAAGCTCCCTCTACACTGTCCCGACTATAACCTGGTGTTGTGCGACCTCTCAATTTTGTCCACCCCAGTCCAACACCGGCATCTCCGCATCATCAAACACTCCCAGGGCAGGTACAGCACGGGTTAGATACAGAGTAAAGCTCCCTCTACACTGTCCCATCAAACACTCCCAGGGCAGGTACAGCACGGGGTTAGATACAGAGTAAAGCTCCCTCTACACTGTACTAATGAATAAGATGTGTCCTGCCCTGTACCAGAGACCTCAGTAAAATTGGAAGTCAGGTTGTGGCACTCGTGCATACAGTGAGATCTTACGATGCCCACAACTGGTAAAATAAATGGATGTTAAAGACCCAACCCTTGCTCGCAGACAAGCAGGGGAGCCCTGCTACTGTCATGGGCCAACATTGCTCCCTCAACCAACACCACCAGTGACAGGGCATTCATCTGATTTACTCGTTGTGGCATCTTGCTGGTGGAAAATAGCTGTCACCATTGCCCACAAAACAACAGTGACTACACTTCGAAGTAATTAATGGTGTGTGATGCACTTTGAGAGATTGCCGGGAGGTGATAAAATACAAATCCTACTTTATGTAGTCATTACGTATGGAGCAGTTCCAGACCATCAATGAGTCATTACACACAACCACTTCACTAATGCAGTTGACTTGTCCATAAGCATCAAAGGCCAAGGCAGCTGTTTTATAAATCAGAGGAGCTGTTTTATAAACGAGGGAGCCATTTTATAAACGAGGGAGCCATTTTATAATTGAGGGAGCCATTTTATAATTGAGGGAGCCATTTTATAAACGAGGGAGCCATTTTATAATTGAGGGAGCCATTTTATAAACGAGGGAGCCATTTTATAGCGAACCAGTGCCTCTAACCATGCATTTAGAATAACAGACACCTTGGAAGGGAGGTAGAAAACCAATAAAGGTGTTGGAGTAGAGTTAGCACCATACTGTGAGAGCAAATAAAGAATGTTAAGTTTATAGTGCCTTGTTTGTCCACTTTTATAAATATCGACTGAAGGCAGAAACTGTTTGTTCGTATGCTGTGTGGTGGGAGCCAGTCCTTCACTTGTTCCCACGGAAACTGTCTTGACCTTTTAGTTCTTACCCAGTCTCATTAAGTGCTTCAATAACTTAAAGTAGTCCGTAAAAGGGCAGAGGTAGGAGTCCCATTGGACAGGCCGGCTACACCCTCCTTAGCACCGTGAGTGATGTGAACGAGCACGCAACAAAAGACTGGGACTTGAGCAAGCAGAGAGATACAGGGCAGCACATCACAAGATAAACGGAGGGGTCGCCAACGCTCCAGGATTCTCTCGGAGTCTCCAGGAATTGAAGGCTAATTTCCGGGACACTGCTGCCAACAAAACCTGGGAAAGAAAACCACAGGGGCCTGAAAAAAAATTGTCTTTTTAAAAAATTCCATCGACCACTTTCGTTTATTAGATATAAAAATATCGGAGATGGGGGGATGGCTGTTGATGAATCATCCAGTCAGGTAACCAAGAGTCTGTTGGGTTTCCGATTGGCTAAGGAAGGCGGGGCATGGTGATGATTGACAGGCTGGGCGATAAATAGAAGGAAAAACAGAAAGGCAGAGTATTATTTAAATGGTGATAGATTGGGAAATGTTGATGTACAAAGGGACCTGGGTGTCCTTGTACACCAGTCACTGAAAGCAAACATGCAGGTGCAGCAAGCAGTTAGGAAGGCAAATGGTATGTTGGCCTTCATTGCAAGAGGATTTGAGTACAGGAGCAAGGATATCTTACTACAGTTATACAGGGCCTTGGTGAGACCACACCTGGAGTACTGTGTGCAGTTTTGGTCTCCTTACCTAAGAAAGGATATACTTGCCATAGAGGGAGTGCAGCGAAGGTTCACCAGACTGATTCCTGGGATGGCAGGACTGTTGTATCAGGAGAGATTGTGTCGACTAGGCCTGTATTCACTAGAGTTTAGAAGAATGAGAGGGGATCTCATTGAAACGTATAAAATTCTGACAGGGCTTGACAGACTGGATGCAGGGAGGATGTTTCCCCTGGCTGGGGGGTCTTGAACGAGGGGTCACAGTCTCAGGATACGGGGTAGGACATTTAGGACTGAGATGAGGAGAAATTTCTTCACTCAGAGGGTGGTGAACCTGTGGAATTCTGCACCACAGAAGGCTGTGGAGGCTCAGTCACTGAATATATTTAAGAAGGAGATAGATAGATTTCTAGACACAAAAGGCATCAAGGGGTATGGGGAGAGAGCGGGAATATGGTATTGAGATAGAGGATCAGCCATGATCATATTGAATGGCGGAGCAGGTGTCGAAGGGCCGAATGGCCGACTCCTGCTCCTATTTTTCTATGTTCTATGTTTCTATAATGGAGTGAGTGTCGGGGCGGGGCGGTTGGTGGTGGGAGGTCAAGCGACGAATCCTCCAGGAACGTGCCCAGTGAGACGGTCAGAGAGTGACGCAGGCAGGACCTTCTCTCCGGGTCACGGTGTGGGTGTAGGCTTGTTCTCCTTCTCTGGCCATCGGGCAGGCCACCCCTGGGCCTTTGCCTCATTCAGTCGAATGGCTGGTCTGACAATGCACTTGCTGTGGGGTCGAAACATCTCACAAGCTTCTGTGACAGTCCCAAGGGTGGCAAGAAACCCTCACAGGATGATGTTGCCCATCAGGTTTTGTCCCCTCCTCTCCTGAAGGTGCCGACAGCTCCACAGGCTCCAGCAGGCCTCCACAGACACCAGCAGGCCTCCACAGACACCAGCAGGCCTCCACAGACACCAGCAGGCCTCCTCAGACACCAGCAGGCCTCCACAGACACCAGCAGGCCTCCACAGACACCAGCAGGCCTCCACAGACACCAGCAGGCCTCCACAGACACCAGCAGGCCTCCTCAGACACCAGCAGGCCTCCTCAGACACCAGCAGACCTCCACAGACACCAGCAGGCCTCCTCAGACACCAGAAGGCCTCCTCAGACACCAGCAGGCCTCCTCAGACACCAGAAGGCCTCCTCAGACACCAGCAGGCCTCCACAGATACCAGCTGACACCTCCACAGACACCAGCAGGCCTCCACAGACACCAGCTGACACCTCCACAGACACCAGCTGACACCTCCACAGACACCAGCAGGCCTCCACAGACTCCAGCAGGCTTCCACAGACTCCAGCAGGCCTCCACAGACTCCAGCAGGCTTCCACAGACTCCAGCAGGCTTCCACAGACTCCAGCAGGCCTCCTCAGACTCCAGCAGGCTTCCACAGACTCCAGCAGGCTTCCACAGACTCCAGCAGGCCTCCTCAGACTCCAGCAGGCTTCCACAGACTCCAGCAGGCCTCCACAGACACCAGCAGGCCTCCACAGACACCAGCTGACACCTCCACAGACTCCAGCAGGCCTCCACAGACTCCAGCAGGCTTCCACAGACACCAGCAGGCCTTTGATCATTCCCGCTCGGTAAATGCTAACTGCCCTGTGCCAATTATCGATCCGTACTAATGGAAATGGTGGGGTTCACATCCAGAGGAGTAAAGTGGGGACAACACGGAGCGAGGGAACCACAGAAACAGGCTGCAAACATGAAGAAAGAAAAATTAAACTGTCTGGAGAGTGTCCGGAACATTCTCTGGCTCCACAGGCCAGCAGGAGCGGGTTGGAGCGCAGGCCGTGTCGGGCACCGCTGGTTTACTCTGCGGGGGACAGGCACGGACACAGCGACGGAGAGGAACCTTGGACAGATTCCGCTTCACCGCCTTACGCCTCTTGATGGTCGACCGGAAAAAGGGCTCATCCCCCTGCGGAGAGAGAGAGAGAGAGTGAGCGGGAGGGAGAGAGAGAGAGAGCGCGAGAGAGAGAGCGCGAGAGGGAGAGAGCGAGAGGGAGAGAGCGAGAGGGAGAGAGCGAGAGGGAGAGAGCGAGAGGGAGAGCGCGAGAGGGAGAGCGCGAGAGGGAGAGCGCGAGAGGGAGAGCGCGAGAGGGAGCGTGAGAGGGAGAGAGCGAGCGAGCGGGAGAGAGCGAGAGAGAGAGCGCGAGAGAGAGCGCGAGAGAGAGCGCGAGAGAGCGCGCGAGAGAGAGAGAGCGCGAGAGAGGGAGAGCGAGAGAGAGCCAGACAGAGAGCGAACGAGATAGAGCGAGTGAGAAAGAGATCCAGACAGAGAGAGAGAGACAGAGAGAGCGAGAGGGAGAGCGAGAAAGAGACAGACAGAGAGAGCCAGAGAGAGAGACAGAGATAGAGAGAGACAGATAGAGATAGAGAGAGAGAGGGAGAGAAAGAAACAGAGAGAAAGAGAGATAGAGAGAGAAAGAAACAGACAGAGAGAGAGAGCGAGACAGAGAGACAGACAGAGCGAGAGAGAGAGAGACAGAGAGAGAGGCAGTGAGAGCTAGAGATAGAAACAGAGAGAGAGAAACAGAGCGCGAGACAGAAAGAGACAGAGAGTTAAAGGAACAGAGAGGCAGAGAGGTAGACAGACAGAAGGAGAGAGACATAGACTGAGATAGAGAGACAGAGAAGCAAACATTGAGTACTGCCCCTCCGACAGTGCAGCGCTCCCTCAGTACTGACCCTCCGACAGTGTAGCGCTCCCTCAGTACGGCCCCTCCGACAGTGCAGCGCTCCCTCAGTACTGCCCCTCCGACAGTGTAGCGCTCCCTCAGTACTGACCATCCGACAGTGCAGCTCTCCTTCAGTACTGCAGCGTTCCCTCAGTACTGCCCCTCCGACACTGCGGCGCTCCCTCAGTACTGCCCCTCCGACAGTGCAGCACTCCCTCAGTACTGCCCCTCCGACAGTGTGGCGCTCCCTCAGTACTGCCCCTCCGACAGTGCAGAGCTCCCTCAGTACTGCCCCCTCCGACAGTGCGGCGCTCCCTCAGTACTGTCCCTCCGACAGTGTAGCGCTCCCTCAGTACTGCCCCTCCGACAGTGCAGTGCTCCCTCAGTACTGCCCCTCCGACAGTGCAGCACTCCCTCAGTACTGCCCCTCCGACAGTGCAGCGCTCCCTCAGTACTGACCCTCCGACAGTGCAGCACTCCCTCAGTACTGACCCTCCGACAGTGCAGCGTTCCCTCAGTACTGCCCCTCCGACAGTGCGGCGCTCCCTCAGTACTGCCCCTCCGACAGTGCGGCGCTCCCTCAGTACTGCCCCTCCGACAGTGCGGCGCTCCCTCAGTACTGCCCCTCCGACAGTGCAGCGCTCCCTCAATACTGCCCCTCCGACAGTGCAGCACTCCCTCAGCACAGACCCTCCGACAGTGTAGCGCTTCCTCAGTACTGACCCTCCGACAGTGCAGCACTCCCTCAGTACTGACTCTCCGACAGTGCAGCCCTTCCTCACTGCTGCCCCTCCGACAGTGCAGCTCTCCCTCAGTACTGACCCTCTGACAGTGCAGCGCTCCCTCATTACTGACCGTCCGACAGTGCAGCGCTCCCTCAGTACTGCCCCTCTGACAGTGCAGCGCTCCCTCAGTACTGACCCTCCGACAGTGCAGCGCTCCCTCAGTACTGCCCCTCCGACAATGCAGCACTCCCTCAGTACTGCCCCTCCGACAGTGCGGCGCTCACTCAGTACTGACCCTCCGACAGTGCAGCGCTCCCTCAGTACTGACCCTCTGACAGTGCAGCGCTCCCTCAGTACTGACCCTCCGACAGTGCGGCGCTCCCTCGGTACTGCCCCTCTGACAGTGCAGCGCTCCCTCAGTACTGCCCCTCTGACAGTGCAGCGCTCACTCAGTACTGCCCCTCCGATAGTGCGGCGCTCCCTCAGTACTGCCCCTCCGACAGTGTGGTGCTCCCTCAGTACTGCCCCTCCGACAGTGCGGCGCTCCCTCAGTACTGCCGCTCCGACAGTGTGGCGCTCCCTCAGTACTGCCACTCCGACTGTGCAGCGCTACCTCTGTACTGCCCCTCCGACAGTGCAGCGCTCCCTCAGTACAGCCCCCCCGACAGTGCGGCGCTCCCTCAGTACTGCCCCTCCGACAGTGCGGCGCTCCCTCAGTACTGCCCCTCCGACAGTGCAGCGCTCCCTCAGTACTGCCCCTCCGACAGTGCAGCGCTCCCTCAATACTGCCCCTCCGACAGTGCAGCACTCCCTCAGTACAGACGCTCCGACAGTGTAGCGCTCCATCAGTACTGACCATTCGACAGTGCGGCGCTCCCTCAGTACTGCCCCTCCGACAGTGCAGCATTCCCTCAGTACTGACCCTCTGACAGTGCAGCATTCCCTCAGTACTGCCACTCCGACAGTGCAGCTCTCCCTCAGTACTGACCCTCCGATAGTGCAGCGCTCCCTCAGTACTGCCCCTCTGACAGTGCAGCGCTCCCTCAGTACTGACCCTCCGACAGTGTAGCGCTCCCTCAGTATTGACCCTCTGACAGTGCAGCGCTCCCTGAGTACTGCCCCTCTGACAGTGCGGCGCTCCCTCAGTACTGCCCCTCCGACAGTGCAGCGCTCCCTCAGTACTGCTCCTCCGACAATGCAGCGCTCCCTCAGTACTGACCCTCCGACAGTGCAGCGCTCCATTAGTACTGACCCTCCGACAGTGCAGAGCTCCCTCAATACTGCCCCTCCGACAGTGCAGCACTCCCTCAGTACCGACCCTCCGACAGTGCAGCGCTCCCTCAGTACTGACCCTCCGACAGTGCAGCGCTCCCTCAGTACTGCCCCTCCGACAGTGTAGCGCTCCCTCAGTACTGACCCTACGACAGTGCAGCGCTCCCTCAGTACTGACCCTCCGACAGTGCAGTGCTCCCTCAGTACTGTCCCTCCGACAGTGTAGCGCTCCCTCAGTACTGCCTCTCCGACAGTGTAGCGCTCCCTCAGTACTGACCCTCCGACAGTGCAGCGCTCCCTCAGTATTGCCCCTCCGACAGTGCAGCACTCCCTCAGTACTGCCCCTCCGACAGTGCGGCGCTCCCTCAGTACTGACCCTCCGACAGTGCAGCGCTCCCTCAGTACTGACCCTCCGACAGTGCAGCGCTCCCTCAGTACTGCCCCTCCGACAGTGCAGCACTCCCTCAGTATTGCCCCTCCGACAGTGCAGCACTCCCTCAGTACTGCCCCTCCGACAGTGCGGCGCTCCCTCAGTACTGACCCTCCGACAGTGCAGCGCTCCCTCAGTACTGACCCTCCGACAGTGCGGGGCTCCCTCAGTACTGCCCCTCCGACAGTGCAGCATTCCCTCAGTACTGACCTTCTGACAGTGCAGCATTCCCTCAGTACTGCCCCTCCGACAGTGCAGCTCTCCCTCAGTACTGACCCTCTGACAGTGCAGCGCTCCCTCAGTACTGACCCTCCGACAGTGCAGCGCTCCCTGAGTACTGCCCCTCCGACAGTGCAGCGCTCCATCAGTACTGACCCTCCGAGAGTGTAGCGCTCCCTCAGTATTGACCCTCCGACAGTGCAGCGCTCCCTGAGTACTGCCCCTCTGAAAGTGCGGCGCTCCCTCAGTACTGCCCCTCCGACAGTGCAGCACTCCCTCAGTACTGCCCCTCCGACAGTGCAGCGCTCCCTCAGTACTGCCCCCTCCGACAGTGCAGCGCTCCCTCAGTACTGCTCCTCCGACAGTGCAGCGCTCCCTCAGTACTGGCCCTCCGACAGTGCAGCACTCCTTCAGTACTGTCCCTCTGACAGTGCAGCATTCCCTCAGCACTGACCCTCCGACAGTGCAGCGCTCCCTCATTACTGACCGTCCGACAGTGCAGCGCTCCCTCACTACTGCCCCTCTGACAGTGCAGCGCTCCCTCAGTACTGACCCTCCGACAGTGCAGCGCTCCCTCAGTATTGCCCCTCCGACAGTGCAGCACGCCCTCAGTACTGCCCCTCCGACAGTGTAGCGCTCCCTCAGTACTGACCCTCCGACAGTGCAGCGCTCCCTCAGTACTGACCCTCCGACAGTGTAGCGCTCCCTCAGTACTGCATCTCCGACAGTGCAGCGCTCCCTCAGTACTGGCCCTCCGACAGTGCAGCACTCCTTCAGTACTGTCCCTCTGACAGTGCAGCATTCCCTCAGCACTGACCCTCCGACAGTGCAGCGCTCCCTCATTACTGACCGTCCGACAGTGCAGCGCTCCCTCACTACTGCCCCTCTGACAGTGCAGCGCTCCCTCAGTACTGACCCTCCGACAGTGCAGCGCTCCCTCAGTATTGCCCCTCCGACAGTGCAGCACGCCCTCAGTACTGCCCCTCCGACAGTGTGGCGCTCCCTCAGTACTGACCCTCCGACAGTGCAGCGCCCCCTCAGTACTGACCCTCCGACAGTGCGGCGCTCCCTCAGTACTGCCCCTCTGACAGTGCAGCGCTCCCTCAGTACTGCCCCTCTGACAGTGCAGCGCTCACTCAGTACTGCCCCTCCGACAGTGCGGCGCTCCCTCAGTACTGCCACTCCGACAGTGCAGCGCTCCCTCACTACTGCCCTCTCCGACAGTGCGGCGCTCCCTTAGTACTGCTCCTCCGACAGTGCAGCGCTCCCTCAGTACTGAACCTCCGACAGTGCAGCGCTCCCTCAGTACTGACCCTCCGACAGTGTAGCGCTCCCTCAGTACTGACCCTCCGAAAGTGCAGCGCTCCCTCAGTACTGACCCTCCGACAGTGCGGGGCTCCCTCAGTACTGCCCCTCTGACAGTGCAGCACTCCCTCAGTGCTGCCCCTCCGACAGTGCAGCATTCCCTCAGTACTGACCATCTGACAGTGCAGCATTCCCTCAGTACTGCCCCTCCGACAGTGCCGCTCTCCCTCAGTACTGACCCTCTGACAGTGCAGCGCTCCCTCAGTACTGACCCTCCGACAGTGCAGCGCTCCCTCAGTACTGACCCTCCGACAGTGTAGCGCTCCCTCAGTATTGACCCTCCGACAGTGCAGCGCTCCCTGAGTACTGCCCCTCTGAAAGTGCGGCGCTCCCTCAGTACTGCCCCTCCGACAGTGCAGCACTCCCTCAGTACTGCCCCTCCGACAGTGCAGCGCTCCCTCAGTACTGCCCCCTCCGACAGTGCAGCGCTCCCTCAGTACTGCTCCTCCGACAGTGCAGCGCTCCCTCAGTACTGAACCTCCGACAATGCACGCTCCCTCAGTACTGACCCTCCGACAGTGCAGCGCTCCATCAGTACTGACCCTCCGACAGTGCAGAGCTCCCTCAATACTGCCCCTCCGACAGTGCAGCACTCCCTCAATACTGACCCTCCGACAGTGCAGCGTTCCCTCAGTGCTGACCCTCCGACAGTGCAGCGCTCCCTCAGTACTGCCCCTCCGACAGTGTAGCGCTCCCTCAGTACTGACCCTCCGACAGTGCAGCGCTCCCTCAGTACTGACCCTCCGACAGTGCAGTGCTCCCTCAGTACTGTCCCTCCGACAGTGTAGCGCTCCCTCAGTACTGCCTCTCCGACAGTGCAGTGCTCCCTCAGTACTGACCCTCCGACAGTGCAGCGCTCCCTCAGTACTGACCCTCCGACAGTGCGGCGCTCCCTCAGTACTGCCCCTCTGACAGTGCAGCGCTCCCTCAGTACTGCCCCTCTGACAGTGCGGCGCTCCCTCAGTACTGCCACTCCGACAGTGCAGCGCTCCCTCAGTACTGCCCTCTCCGACAGTGCGGCGCTCCCTTAGTACTGCTCCTCCGACAGTGCAGCGCTCCCTCAGTACTGAACCTCCGACAGTGCAGCGCTCCCTCAGTACTGACCCTCCGACAGTGTAGCGCTCCCTCAGTACTGACCCTCCGAAAGTGCAGCGCTCCCTCAGTACTGACCCTCCGACAGTGCGGTGCTCCCTCAGTACTGCCCCTCTGACAGTGCAGCACTCCCTCAGTGCTGCCCCTCCGACAGTGCAGCATTCCCTCAGTACTGACCATCTGACAGTGCAGCATTCCCTCAGTACTGCCCCTCCGACAGTGCAGCTCTCCCTCAGTACTGACCCTCTGACAGTGCAGCGCTCCCTCAGTACTGACCCTCCGACAGTGCAGCGCTCCCTCAGTACTGACCCTCCGACAGTGTAGCGCTCCCTCAGTATTGACCCTCCGACAGTGCAGCGCTCCCTGAGTACTGCCCCTCTGAAAGTGCGGCGCTCCCTCAGTACTGCCCCTCCGACAGTGCAGCACTCCCTCAGTACTGCCCCTCCGACAGTGCAGCGCTCCCTCAGTACTGCCCCCTCCGACAGTGCAGCGCTCCCTCAGTACTGCTCCTCCGACAGTGCAGCGCTCCCTCAGTACTGAACCTCCGACAATGCACGCTCCCTCAGTACTGACCCTCCGACAGTGCAGCGCTCCCTCAGTACTGACCCTCCGACAGTGCAGTGCTCCCTCAGTACTGTCCCTCCGACAGTGTAGCGCTCCCTCAGTACTGCCTCTCCGACAGTGCAGTGCTCCCTCAGTACTGCCCCTCCGACAGTGCAGCACTCCCTCAGTACTGCCCCTCCGACAGTGTAGCGCTCCCTCAGTACTGACCCTCCGACAGTGCAGCGCTCCCTCAGTACTGACCCTCCGACAGTGTAGCGCTCCCTCAGTACTGCATCTCCGACAGTGCAGCGCTCCCTCAGTACTGGCCCTCCGACAGTGCAGCACTCCTTCAGTACTGTCCCTCTGACAGTGCAGCATTCCCTCAGCACTGACCCTCCGACAGTGCAGCGCTCCCTCATTACTGACCGTCCGACAGTGCAGCGCTCCCTCACTACTGCCCCTCTGACAGTGCAGCGCTCCCTCAGTACTGACCCTCCGACAGTGCAGCGCTCTCTCAGTACTGCCCCTCCGACAGTGCAGCACTCCCTCAGTACTGCCCCTCCGACAGTGCGGCGCTCCCTCAGTACTGACCCTCCGACAGTGCAGCGCTCCCTCAGTACTGACCCTCCGACAGTGCAGCGCTCCCTCAGTACTGACCCTCCGACAGTGCGGCGCTCCCTCAGTACTGCCCCTCTGACAGTGCAGCGCTCCCTCAGTACTGCCCCTCTGACAGTGCAGCGCTCACTCAGTACTGCCCCTCCGACAGTGCGGTGCTCCCTCAGTACTGCCACTCCGACAGTGCAGCGCTCCCTCAGTACTGCCCTCTCCGACAGTGCGGCGCTCCCTTAGTACTGCTCCTCCGACAGTGCAGCGCTCCCTCAGTACTGAACCTCCGACAGTGCAGCGCTCCCTCAGTACTGACCGTCCGACAGTGTAGCGCTCCCTCAGTACTGACCCTCCAAAAGTGCAGAGCACCCTCAATACTGCCCCTCCGACAGTGCAGCGCTCCCTCAGTACTGACCCTCCGACAGTGCAGCGCTCCCTCAGTACTGACCCTGCGACAGTGCAGCGCTCCCTCAGTACTGACCCTCCGACAGTGTAGCGCTCCCTCAGTACTGACCCTCCGACAGTGCAGCGCTCCCTCAGTACTGACCCTCCGACAGTGCAGCACTCCCTCAGTACTGTCCCTCCGACAGTGTAGCGCTCCCGCAGTACTGTCCCTCCGACAATGCGGCGCTCCCTCAGCAGTGCGCCTTCGACAGTGCGGCGCTCCCTCAGTACTGACCCTCCGACAGTGTGGCGCTCCCTCAATACTGCCCCTGCGACAGTGCGGCGCTCCCTCAATACTGCCCCTGCGACAGTGCGGCGCTCCCTCAGTACTGCCCCTCCGACAGTGCAGCGCTCCCTCAGTACTGCCCCTCCGACAGTGCAGCACCCCCTCAGTACTGCCCCTCCGACAGTGCAGCACTCCCTCAGTACTGCCCCTCCGATAGTGCAGCACCCCCTCAGTACTGACCCCCCGACAGTGTAGCGCTCCATCAGTACTGACCATCCGACAGTGCGGGGCTCCCTCAGTACTGCCCCTCCGACAGTGGAGCACTCCCTCAGTACTGCCCCTCCGACAGTGCAGCACCCCCTCAGTACTGACCCTCCGACAGTGCAGCGCTCCCTCAGTACTGACCCTCCGACAGTGCAGCGCTCCCTCAGTCCTGCCCCTCTGACAGTGCAGCACTCCCTCAGTACTGCCCCTCCGACAGTGCAGCATTCCCTCAGTACTGACCCTCTGACAGTGCAGCATTCCCTCAGTACTGCCCCTCCGACAGTGCAGCTCTCCCTCAGTACTGCCCCTCCGACAGTGCAGCGCTCCCTCAGTACTGACCCTCCGACAGTGCAGCGCACCCTCAGTACTGCCCCTCCGACAGTGCAGCGCTCCCTCAGTACTGACCCTCCGACAGTGTAGCGCTCCCTCAGTATTGACCCTCCGACAGTGCAGCGCTCCCTGACTACTGCCCCTCTGAAAGTGCGGCGCTCCCTCAGTACTGCCCCTCCGACAGTGCAGCACTCCCTCAGTACTGCCCCTCCGACAGTGCAGCGCTCCCTCAGTACTGCCGCCTCCGACAGTGCAGCGCTCCCTCAGTACTGCTCCTCCGACAGTGCAGCGCTCCCTCAGTACTGAACCTCCGACAATGCAGCGCTCCCTCAGTACTGACCCTCCGACAGTGCAGCGCTCCATCAGTACTGACCCTCCGACAGTGCAGAGCTCCCTCAATACTGCCCCTCCGACAGTGCAGCACTCCCTCAGTACTGACCCTCCGACAGTGCAGCGTTCCCTCAGTGCTGACCCTCCGACAGTGCAGCGCTCCCTCAGTACTGCCCCTCCGACAGTGTAGCGCTCCCTCAGTACTGACCCTCCGACAGTGCAGCGCTCCCTCAGTACTGACCCTCCGAAAGTGCAGTTCCCCACTCAGTACTGTCCCTCCGACAGTGTAGCGCTCCCTCAGTACTGCCTCTCCGACAGTGCAGTGCTCCCTCAGTACTGCCCCTCCGACAGTGCAGCACTCCCTTAGTACTGCTCCTCTGACAGTGCAGCGCTCCCTCAGTACTGACCCTCCGACAGTGCAGCGCTCCCTCAGTACTGACCCTCCGACAGTGTAGCGCTCCCTCAGTATTGACCCTCCGACAGTGCAGCGCTCCCTGAGTACTGCCCCTCTGAAAGTGCGGCGCTCCCTCAGTACTGCCCCTCCGACAGTGCAGCACTCCCTCAGTACTGCCCCTCCGACAGTGCAGCGCTCCCTCAGTACTGCCCCCTCCGACAGTGCAGCGCTCCCTCAGTACTGCTCCTCCGACAGTGCAGCGCTCCCTCAGTACTGAACCTCCGACAATGCACGCTCCCTCAGTACTGACCCTCCGACAGTGCAGCGCTCCATCAGTACTGACCCTCCGACAGTGCAGAGCTCCCTCAATACTGCCCCTCCGACAGTGCAGCACTCCCTCAATACTGACCCTCCGACAGTGCAGCGTTCCCTCAGTGCTGACCCTCCGACAGTGCAGCGCTCCCTCAGTACTGCCCCTCCGACAGTGTAGCGCTCCCTCAGTACTGACCCTCCGACAGTGCAGCGCTCCCTCAGTACTGACCCTCCGACAGTGCAGTGCTCCCTCAGTACTGTCCCTCCGACAGTGTAGCGCTCCCTCAGTACTGCCTCTCCGACAGTGCAGTGCTCCCTCAGTACTGACCCTCCGACAGTGCAGCGCTCCCTCAGTACTGACCCTCCGACAGTGCGGCGCTCCCTCAGTACTGCCCCTCTGACAGTGCAGCGCTCCCTCAGTACTGCCCCTCTGACAGTGCGGCGCTCCCTCAGTACTGCCACTCCGACAGTGCAGCGCTCCCTCAGTACTGCCCTCTCCGACAGTGCGGCGCTCCCTTAGTACTGCTCCTCCGACAGTGCAGCGCTCCCTCAGTACTGAACCTCTGACAGTGCAGCGCTCCCTCAGTACTGACCCTCCGACAGTGTAGCGCTCCCTCAGTACTGACCCTCCGAAAGTGCAGCGCTCCCTCAGTACTGACCCTCCGACAGTGCGGTGCTCCCTCAGTACTGCCCCTCTGACAGTGCAGCACTCCCTCAGTGCTGCCCCTCCGACAGTGCAGCATTCCCTCAGTACTGACCATCTGACAGTGCAGCATTCCCTCAGTACTGCCCCTCCGACAGTGCAGCTCTCCCTCAGTACTGACCCTCTGACAGTGCAGCGCTCCCTCAGTACTGACCCTCCGACAGTGCAGCGCTCCCTCAGTACTGACCCTCCGACAGTGTAGCGCTCCCTCAGTATTGACCCTCCGACAGTGCAGCGCTCCCTGAGTACTGCCCCTCTGAAAGTGCGGCGCTCCCTCAGTACTGCCCCTCCGACAGTGCAGCACTCCCTCAGTACTGCCCCTCCGACAGTGCAGCGCTCCCTCAGTACTGCCCCCTCCGACAGTGCAGCGCTCCCTCAGTACTGCTCCTCCGACAGTGCAGCGCTCCCTCAGTACTGAACCTCCGACAATGCACGCTCCCTCAGTACTGACCCTCCGACAGTGCAGCGCTCCCTCAGTACTGACCCTCCGACAGTGCAGTGCTCCCTCAGTACTGTCCCTCCGACAGTGTAGCGCTCCCTCAGTACTGCCTCTCCGACAGTGCAGTGCTCCCTCAGTACTGCCCCTCCGACAGTGCAGCACTCCCTCAGTACTGCCCCTCCGACAGTGTAGCGCTCCCTCAGTACTGACCCTCCGACAGTGCAGCGCTCCCTCAGTACTGACCCTCCGACAGTGTAGCGCTCCCTCAGTACTGCATCTCCGACAGTGCAGTGCTCCCTCAGTACTGGCCCTCCGACAGTGCAGCACTCCTTCAGTACTGTCCCTCTGACAGTGCAGCATTCCCTCAGCACTGACCCTCCGACAGTGCAGCGCTCCCTCATTACTGACCGTCCGACAGTGCAGCGCTCCCTCACTACTGCCCCTCTGACAGTGCAGCGCTCCCTCAGTACTGACCCTCCGACAGTGCAGCGCTCTCTCAGTACTGCCCCTCCGACAGTGCAGCACTCCCTCAGTACTGCCCCTCCGACAGTGCGGCGCTCCCTCAGTACTGACCCTCCGACAGTGCAGCGCTCCCTCAGTACTGACCCTCCGACAGTGCAGCGCTCCCTCAGTACTGACCCTCCGACAGTGCGGCGCTCCCTCAGTACTGCCCCTCTGACAGTGCAGCGCTCCCTCAGTACTGCCCCTCTGACAGTGCAGCGCTCACTCAGTACTGCCCCTCCGACAGTGCGGTGCTCCCTCAGTACTGCCACTCCGACAGTGCAGCGCTCCCTCAGTACTGCCCTCTCCGACAGTGCGGCGCTCCCTTAGTACTGCTCCTCCGACAGTGCAGCGCTCCCTCAGTACTGAACCTCCGACAGTGCAGCGCTCCCTCAGTACTGACCCTCCGACAGTGTAGCGCTCCCTCAGTACTGACCCTCCAAAAGTGCAGAGCACCCTCAATACTGCCCCTCCGACAGTGCAGCGCTCCCTCAGTACTGACCCTCCGACAGTGCAGCGCTCCCTCAGTACTGACCCTGCGACAGTGCAGCGCTCCCTCAGTACTGACCCTCCGACAGTGTAGCGCTCCCTCAGTACTGACCCTCCGACAGTGCAGCGCTCCCTCAGTACTGACCCTCCGACAGTGCAGCACTCCCTCGGTACTGTCCCTCCGACAGTGTAGCGCTCCCGCAGTACTGTCCCTCCGACAATGCGGCGCTCCCTCAGCAGTGCGCCTTCGACAGTGCGGCGCTCCCTCAGTACTGACCCTCCGACAGTGTGGCGCTCCCTCAATACTGCCCCTGCGACAGTGCGGCGCTCCCTCAATACTGCCCCTGCGACAGTGCGGCGCTCCCTCAGTACTGACCCCCCGACAGTGTAGCGCTCCATCAGTACTGACCATCCGACAGTGCGGGGCTCCCTCAGTACTGCCCCTCCGACAGTGGAGCACTCCCTCAGTACTGCCCCTCCGACAGTGCAGCACCCCCTCAGTACTGACCCTCCGACAGTGCAGCGCTCCCTCAGTACTGACCCTCCGACAGTGCAGCGCTCCCTCAGTCCTGCCCCTCTGACAGTGCAGCACTCCCTCAGTACTGCCCCTCCGACAGTGCAGCATTCCCTCAGTACTGACCCTCTGACAGTGCAGCATTCCCTCAGTACTGCCCCTCCGACAGTGCAGCTCTCCCTCAGTACTGCCCCTCCGACAGTGCAGCGCTCCCTCAGTACTGACCCTCCGACAGTGCAGCGCACCCTCAGTACTGCCCCTCCGACAGTGCAGCGCTCCCTCAGTACTGACCCTCCGACAGTGTAGCGCTCCCTCAGTATTGACCCTCCGACAGTGCAGCGCTCCCTGACTACTGCCCCTCTGAAAGTGCGGCGCTCCCTCAGTACTGCCCCTCCGACAGTGCAGCACTCCCTCAGTACTGCCCCTCCGACAGTGCAGCGCTCCCTCAGTACTGCCGCCTCCGACAGTGCAGCGCTCCCTCAGTACTGCTCCTCCGACAGTGCAGCGCTCCCTCAGTACTGAACCTCCGACAATGCAGCGCTCCCTCAGTACTGACCCTCCGACAGTGCAGCGCTCCATCAGTACTGACCCTCCGACAGTGCAGAGCTCCCTCAATACTGCCCCTCCGACAGTGCAGCACTCCCTCAGTACTGACCCTCCGACAGTGCAGCGTTCCCTCAGTGCTGACCCTCCGACAGTGCAGCGCTCCCTCAGTACTGCCCCTCCGACAGTGTAGCGCTCCCTCAGTACTGACCCTCCGACAGTGCAGCGCTCCCTCAGTACTGACCCTCCGAAAGTGCAGTTCCCCACTCAGTACTGTCCCTCCGACAGTGTAGCGCTCCCTCAGTACTGCCTCTCCGACAGTGCAGTGCTCCCTCAGTACTGCCCCTCCGACAGTGCAGCACTCCCTCAGTACTGCTCCTCCGACAGTGTAGCGCTCCCTCAGTACTGACCCTCCGACAGTGCAGCGCTCCCTCAGTACTGACCCTCCGACAGTGTAGCGCTCCCTCAGTACTGCATCTCCGACAGTGCAGCGCTCACTCAGTACTGGCCCTCCGACAGTGCAGCACTCCTTCAGTACTGTCCCTCTGACAGTGCAGCATTCCCTCAGCACTGACCCTCCGACAGTGCAGCACTCCCTCATTACTGACCGTCCGACAGTGCAGCGCTCCCTCAGTACTGCCCCTCTGACAGTGCAGCGCTCCCTCAGTACTGACCCTCCGACAGTGCAGCGCTCCCTCAGCATTGCCCCTCCGACAGTGCAGCACTCCCTCAGTACTGCCCCTCCGACAGTGTGGCGCTCCCTCAGTACTGTCCCTCCGACAGTGCAGCGCTCCCTCAGTACTGACCCTCCGACAGTGCAGCGCTCCCTCAGTACTGACCCTCTGACAGTGCGGCGCTGCCTCAATACTGACCCTCTGACAGTGCGGCGCTCCCTCAGTACTGACCCTCCGACAGTACAGCGCTCCCTCAGTACTGACCCTCTGACAGTGCAGCGCTCCCTCAGTACTGCCCCTGCGACAGTGCGGCACTCCCTCAGTACTGACCCTCCGACAGTGCAGCACTCCCTCAGTACTGCCCCTGCGACAGTGCGGCACTCCCTCAGTACTGCCCCTGCGACAGTGCAGCGCTCCCTCAGTACTGCCCCTGCGACAGTGCGGCACTCCCTCAGTACTGCCCCTGCGACAGTGCAGCACTCCCTCAGTACTGCCCCTGCGACAGTGCGGCGCTCCCTCAGTACTGCCCCTCCGACAGTGCAGCACTCCCTCAGTACTGACCCTCCGACAGTGCAGCACTCCCTCAGTACTGACCCTCCGACAGTGCAGCGCTCCCTCAGTACTGCCCCTGCGACAGTGCGGCACTCCCTCAGTACTGCCCCTGCGACAGTGCGGCACTCCCTCAGTACTGCCCCTACGACAGTGCAGCGCTCCCTCAGTACTGCCCCTACGACAGTGCAGCGCTCCCTCAGTACTGCCCCTCCGACAGTGCAGCACTCCCTCAGTACTGACCCTCCGACAGTGCAGCGCTCCCTCAGTACCGTCCCTCCGACAGTGCAGCGCTCCCTCAGTACTGACCCTCCGACAGTGCAGCGCTCCCTCAGTACCGTCCCTCCGACAGTGCAGCGCTCCCTCAGTACTGCACTGGAGTGTCAGCCTGGATTTTTGTGCTCAAGTCTGTGGAGTGGGGACTTGAACCCAGGACCCTCTGACTCCGAGGTGAGTGTGCTGCCCACTGCTCCATGGCTGACACCGTTTAGCAATTCATTGGCTGTGCCGGGTTACGTGCTGCGGAGATGCCCGGTTGATATATAATGAGAGTTCCTTGCCTGTTTCTTGTAATAAAACCTCTTTACTTTCGTGTAGAACTGATCCAAACGGGTCTGCCTCTCCACAGTGAAAGCCTTGCTCCTCCGTTCGACATCGTGCAACGACTCCCGGAGTCTCTGGATCCGATTCCGCACCCGCTTCTCCCTGGAAAACACAGTGTTGCAATAATTAGCTGCCAGTCCCTGAAGATAGTATTCTATCGGATACCCAGCAGCATTCGAACTCGGTAACACACAGTGTGCGGCTTCTCCTCCACCCGCGACCTCGTCCACCTACAAGGCCGAGGGCAGCAGGCGCCTGGGAACGCCAGCAGCTCCAGGAGGGTGTAGTCAATGCTGGGGAGGACTGTAACAATTACAAGACCACATTAATAACCTTGCAGAATGGGCATAAGGAATAGGAGCAGGAGTGGGCTATACGGCCCCTCGAGCCTGCTCCGCCATTCAATAAGATCATGGCTGATCATCGACCTCAACTCCACTTTCCCGCCCGATCTCCATATCCCTTGATTCCCCTATTTAAGAAAAATAGGGAGGTCACATATTACTTGGAAAATAAGAATCTAAATGAGGTAGAGGAACAGAGGGATCTCGGACAAATACCAAATCACTAAAAGTTGCACCACAAGTTAACAAGGCCATAAAAAAAGCAAACCAAGCACTAGGGTTTATTTCTAGGGATAGAATTAAAAAGTAGGGAAGTTATGCTAAACCTGTCTCGAACCTTGGTTAGACCACACTTGGAGTACTGTGTACAGTTCTGGTGACCATATTATAAAAAGGATATGGAGGCACTGGAGAGGGTGCAGAGAAGATTTACAAGGATGATACCAGAAATGCGAGGGTATACATATCAGGAAAGGATGAACAGACTGGGTCTCTTTTCTCTTGAAAAGAGAAGGCTGAGGGGTGACCTAATTGAGGTCTTTAAAATTCTGAAAGGTTTTGATAGAGTGGATACAGAGAGTGTTTCCACTTGTGGGGAAGAGCATAACTAGAGACCATCAATATAAGATAGTCACCAAGAAATCCAATAGGGAATTCAGAAGAAACTTCTTTACCCACAGAGTGGTGAGAATGTGGAACTCGCTCCCACAGGGAGTGGTCGAGGCGAATAGTATAGATGCATTTAAGAGGAAGCCAGATAAACACATGAGGGAGAAAGGAATAGAAGGATATGTTGATGGGGTGAGATGAAGAGGGGTGGGAGGAGGCTCGTGTGGAGCATAAACACCGGCACAGACCAGCTGGCCTGTTTCTGTGCTGTACATTCTATGTAGCTCCCCTCCAAGTCACACTCACCATCCTGCCTTGGACACGGATCTAGACTTGGGGATTCCAGGATTCAGACGCAGTGACACTAAAGTGGGTTGAGGTGTGTTCCCCATAACCGGACGCTAACCGCGTTGTGACGGGACTGGTGATTACAAACATTCAAAGTACTTAAAAACCGAAATATTTCACAAAACAAAGAGTCAGCAAACAACTTAGCAGCGTTGCACCCGAGTGGAGGGTCCCTTTAAATATTGCTGGGAACGGCGCTCGCCGATCGGGGCGAGGTGTTCTACTGACGGAGACAACCCTGACAGCACAAATCTGGGGCTCGGGGTGCTAAAGCAAAGCAGGAACCCCAGTTAACACAGTGACCGTACAACCACAGGATCACACAGCACAGGAGGAGGCCATTCGGCCCATCGGGCCTGTGCTGGCTCTGTGAAAGAGCGCTCCAATCAGTCCCACTCCCTGCTCTTTCCCCAGAGCCCTGCAAATTTATCCCCTTCAAGTATTTATCCAATTTCCCTTTTGAAAGTCATTATTGAATCTGCTTCCACCGCCCTTTCAGGCAGCGCATTCCAGATCACAACAACTTGCAGCGTAAAAAAATTCTCCTCATCTCCCCCTCTGGTTCTTTTGCCAATTATCTTAAATCTGTGTCCTCTGGTTACCGACCCTCCTGCCACTGGAAACAGTTTCTCCTTATCTACTCGACTGAAACCCTTCATGATTTTGAACACCCCTATCAAATAAGAATTTCTTCACCCAGAGAGTGGTGAACCTGTGGAATTCTCGACCACAGAAGACAGTTGAGTCCAATTCATTAAATATATTCAAGAAGGAGTTAGATATATTTCTTAAGGCTAAAGGGATCAAGGGATATGGGGAGAAAGCCATGATCGCATTGAATGGCAGAACAGGCTCGAGGGGCCGAATGGCCTACTCCTGCTCCTATCTTCTATGTTTCTATGTTTCTAAGAACATAAGAAATAAGAGCAGGAATTGGCCACTTGGCCCCTCGAGCCTGCTCCGCCATTCAATAAGATCATGATGCGGAGATGCCGGTGTTGGACTGGGGTGGACAAAAGTGAGAAGTCGCACAACACCAGGTTATAGTCCAACAGTTTTATTTGAAATCACAAGCTTTCGGAGCGGCTGCTCCTTCGTCAGGTGTGGCTGATCTTGGGCTCAAAGCCACTTCCCCGCTCGCTTCCCATAACCCATCACTCCCTTATCATGCAAAAATCTGTCTATCTCCACCTTAAATTTATTTAATGACCCAGCCTCTCCCCTTAACCCTCTCTGATCTCAGGAGAGCAACCCCAGTTTCTCCACATCCCTGGTGCCATTCTAGTAAATCTCCTCTGCACCCTCTCCAAGGCCTTGACATCCTCCCTAAAGCGCGGTGCCCAGAATTGGCCACAATACTCCAACTCTCGCTGCTTCTGGGCGAAGATCGCTTGGCACAGATTCTGCTGCGATCATGAGCCGGAACGGTTTTGTCGCGTTTTGTGTCCCCGTTCTTGCCCCAGTCACGGCGAAAGGTCGGAGAGACTGGGGGAGGGAAATCGCGGGTCACCGCCGCCCACTGGCGATGCTAGTCACGTACTTGGCGTTTTTCTCGTGCACGAGTAACTGGACCAGGCCCTCCTCGTCCAGGCTCCTCCACTCCAGAGTCACCTCCTCTACGTTCACCACCTTGGGCTGCAGGAACAGTTCCCGAGCCTCTCTGAAAGGCCAGCCCTCTGGCGGACGGTATTTCTGCCAAGGCAAGAAAGAAAACTGAGCCTTGGGTTTCCGCCGCCAACGCATTTTCATTTGTTTCTGATTCTCATTGTCCATCTGACCGTTTACCCACTTCGCCCGTGTCTCGCTTCACTGTCATCCTCCCCATGTCCCTGTCCCCCTCAGTGAAGGGAACGTCTGACAGCAAGACTGGGAGAAAACAGCAAATACTATGGAGCTGCAGTGTGATATCTAGAACATAGAGGTAGTGTGGTGGGATATCTATGAGTCCCAGCAGAGGTGTGGTGGGATATCTATGGGTCCCAGAAGAGGTGTGGTGGGATATCTATGAGTCCCAGTCGAGGTGTGGTGGGATATCTATGGGGACTAGTTGAAGTGTGGTGGGATATCTATGAGTCCCAGCAGAAGTGTGGTGGGATAGCTATGGGTCTCAGCAGAGGTGTGGTGGGACATCTATGGGTCCCAGCAGAGGTGTGATGGAATATCTGAGTCCCAGCAGAGGTGTGGTGGGATATCTATGAGTCCCCGTAGAGGTGTGGTGGGATATCTATGGAATTGTAGAATGATACAGCACAGAAGGAGGCCATTCGGCCCATCGTGTCTGTGCTGGCTCTCTGAAAGAGCTCTCCAATTAGTCCCACTCCCCCTGCTCTTTCCCCATAGCCCTGGAAATTTTCCTTTTCAAGTATTTATCCAATTCCCTTTTGAAAGTTACTGTTGAATCTGCTTCCACCGCCCTTTCAGGCAGCGCATTGCAGATCATAACAACTGTAGTGTGATGGAGTTGTAGTGGGATTTCTACGAGATAGCTGTGGAGTCCTGGTAGCAGTGTGGTGGGACATTTATGATATTGCAACATTGGAAGTACTTGAGGTAAGTGGCCCTTATTCTGGGCTGGAATTGGTGGTGTTAATGGTGCAGAGTGATGACTGTAGGCATGTGTGCCCAACCTCTCAGAGTGAGCCATGTTTCTCCAGCACTTACCAGACAGTCAATGTTCCTGATAATCTCCTCGATGCTTTTGTGACTTTGAATAAGGGGTAGAGCTCGCTTTAGTCCGATGCCTTTAATCTTATCGCAGTAGTCGCATCCCATCAGAATGCAGAGGTCAACGAACTAGAAAAGCGACGGAAGAAAAGAGGTCAAATCAGGAAGGAGAGGTCAGTTATCGTCCCTCTGGTGATGGTCCCAGAAATACCCTGCCAAAGGGCCATTCGTTTCCAGAGAATGTACAGCACAGAAACAGGCCATTTGGCCCAACTGGTCCGTGCCGGTGTTCATGCTCCACACGAGCCTCCTCCCACCATTCTTCATCTCACCCCATCAACATCTCCTTCTAATCCTTTCTCCCTCATGTCTTTATCCAACTTCCCCTTAAATGCATCTATACTATTCGCCTCAACCACTCCCTGTGGCAGCGAGTTCCACATTCTCACCACTCTCTGGGTAAAGAAGTTTCTCCTGATTGGATTTATTGGTGACTATTTTCGGACTCCCCACAAGTCTAGCCATTCTCCATGTCTGAGTGTAGTCTAAGCTATCTTGCAGCCTTGATGTGGTCAGGTAACACTGTGTAAAACAAACGACCCGGATATTCCTCTCTCTGGTCATTTTGTCCCAAAGCAGGTGTACAGGCTCTGCGTTCAATCAGATTGGTGGCTTTGTTTCCCCCCCGCCTCATCCTGTCGCCCTCAGAGTCTTCATCCAAGTGGCCAATCTTCATCTGACTCAAGGCTACATGTGTCAGGTTTCTCTGGGCCTATCCTTACCCGTTCCTCCTAAGCTATGACTATTCCCGTCGTCACCTCTTCCTCCTCCCCACATCCTCACTGTGAAGAAGATCTTGCATTTCTATAGCGCCTTCCACATCCTCAGGACGTCCCAAAGTGCTTTACAGCCACTGAAGTACTTCTGAAGTGTAGTCACTGTTGTAATGTAGGAAACACGGCAGCCAATTTGCGCACAGCAAGCTCCCACAAACATCAATGAGATAAATGACCAGATAATCTGTTTTAGTGGTGTTGGTTGAGGGATAAATATTGGCCCCAGAACACCAGGGAGAACTTTCCTACTCTTGTAGGCTGACGCCCCCCTTGTTCTGGACTCCCCCCACCAGAGGAAATAGTTTCTCTCTCTCTACCCGATCAACTCCTTTATTCATCTTAAACACCTCGATCAGATCACCCCTTAATCTTCTATACTCGAGGGAATACAAGCCTAGTCTGTACAACCTGTCCTCATACTTTAACCCTTTTAGCCCCGGCATCATTCTGGTGAATCTGCGCTGCCCCCCCTCCAAGGCCAGTATATCCTTCCTGAGGGGCGGGGCCCAGAACTGAACACAGTGTCCAGATGGGGTCTGACCAGAGCTTTATATAACGGCAACATAACTTCCTCCCCTTAGTATTCCAGCCCCCCGAGATAACCTTGGTGTTCTCCTGCCCCCCCCAGGCCTCGGCCCTTCATCTAGACCACTCCATTTAAAACACAAAGCGAGCGTGAACTGTGGGACACGGGACTCGCGAGCCGGATTCTGGTCTCACAGTCGCAGGATAAGGGAATGATTCTACCTCCCCAGCCCAGGGACAATGATGGATGGCATTTGAAGCCAGACGGATGGTCAAATTGTCAGAAACTAACGGAGAACATGGTGACTTGGACTTTACAAACCTGCTCCTGAGTGAGGTCCAGAGCTTTCAAGATTTCCGGCAAAGAGAATTCTTCAACCCTTCTAAAAATGAGGGAAAAATGACTCAATCAATGGAACATGAGAATGTTTAGGTACAGAGAAGACTGTTAGTTCCAACAAGCAGAGGTCCATCCCACCAACCCTTCCAGCCTCTCTCTCTCTCTCCCGTGGTCTGTATGTCTCTCTGCCTCTATGTCCCTCCTTCTCTCTCTTTCTCCTTATCTCAGTTTAGATACAGAGTAAAGCTCCCTCTACACTGTCCCATCAAACACTCCCAGGGCAGGTACAGCACGGGTTAGATACAGAGTAAAGCTCCCTCTACACTGTCCCATCAAACACTCCCAGGGCAGGTACAGCACGGGTTAGATACAGAGTAAAGCTCCCTCTACACTGTCCCATCAAACACTCCCAGGACAGGTACAGCACGGGTTAGATACAGAGTAAAGCTCCCTCTACACTGTCCCATTAAACAATCCCAGGGCAGGTACAGCACGGGTCAGATACAGAGTAAAGCTCCCTCTACACTGTCCCGTCAAACACTCGCTAACTGTAAATTGGTACGGTGGTGTAGTGGTTATGTTACTGGACCTCTCCGCGTGACCGACTTTTTCGATGTAAAGTTTTGCGCATTTAAGGTTTTTTCCTCTTGTCCTGGAGTCCCCAACCAGTAGAAGTTTCCCTATCTACCCTATCAATTCATCTGTGAACCGTGATGGTTGTACCCATGTTCAAATCCTTTATATTTAGTGGGAGTGGGGGTGATGATGAGAGTTGGAATGAGCTGGGCCCGGGGCTGGAGTAGATTGGGAATGGGGGAGGTGGGCCTCTGGAGCTGGGCCTCTGGAGCTGGATTGAGTTTCTCTCGTGTCAGACACAGAAGAAGGAGGCCCACCGCCATCATTGCAAGTTTGCTCTCACTCCCGGGACACTCTCTCTCTCTCTCTCACTCCCAGGACACTCTCTCTCTCTCTCTCACTCCCGGGACACTCTCTCTCTCTCTCTCTCACACTCCCGGGACTCTCTCTCGCTCTCTCTCTCTCTCACTCCCGGGACTCTCTCTCTCTCTCTCTCTCTCACTCCCGGGACACTCTCTCTCTCTCTCTCACTCCCGGGACTCTCTCTCTCTCTCTCACTCCCGGGACTCTCTCTCTCTCTCTCTCTCTCTCTCTCACTCCCGGGACTCTCTCTCTCTCTCTCTCTCTCACTCCCGGGACTCTCTGTCTCTCTCTCTCTCTCTCTCACT
>JASTWF010000948.1:0-151374 GCA_030390025.1 Squalus acanthias
TGACGGAATGACTGAATGACTGAATGACTGAATGACTGAATGACTGAATGACTGAATGACTGAATGACTGAATGACTGAATGACTGAATGACTGAATGACTGAATGACTGAATGATGAATGAACTGAATGACTGAATGACTGAATGACTGAATGATATGAATGACTGAATGACTGAATGAACTGAATGACTGAATGACTGAATGACTGAATGACTGAATGACTGAATGACTGAATGACTGAATGACTGAATGACTGAATGACTGAATGACTGAATGACTGAATGACTGAATGACTGAATGACTGAATGACTGAATGACTGAATGACTGAATGACTGAATGACTGAATGACTGAATGACTGAATGAATGAATGACTGAATGACTGAATGACTGAATGATGAATGACTGAATGACTGAATGACTGAATGACTGAATGACTGAATGACTGAATGACTGAATGACTGAATGACTGAATGACTGAATGACTGAATGACTGAATGACTAATTGACTGAATGACTGAATGTCTGAATGACTGAATGACTGAATGACTGAATGACTGAATGACTGAATGACTGAAGGACTGAATGACTGAATGACTGAATCGACTGAACGACTGAATATCTGATTGCTGAATGACTGTGAATGACTGAATGACTGAATGACTGAATGACTGAATGACATGAATGACTGAATGATGATGACGGAATGATGAATGAATGACATGACTGAATGACTGAATGACTGATTGACTGAATGACTGAATGACTGAATGACTGAATGGAATGATGAATGACTGAATGACTGAATAATGACTGAATGACTGATTGACTGAATGACTGAATGACTGAATGACTGAATGACGAATGACTGAATGACTGATGGAATGAATGGATGACGAATGGTGAATGACTGAATGACTGAATGACTGAATGATGTGAATGACTGAATGAACTGAATGACTGAATGACTGATGACGAAGAATGACTGAATGACTGAATGACTGAATGACTGAATGACTGAATGACTGAATGACTGAATGACTGAATGACTGAATGACTGAATGACTGAATGACTGAATGGAATGAATGATAAAACTGAATGACTGAATGACTGAATGACTGAATGACTGAATGACTGAATGACTGAATGACTGAATGACTGAATGACTGAATGACTGAATGATGAATGACTGAATGACTGAATGACTGAATGACTGAATGACTGAATGACTGAATGACTGAATGACTGAATGACTGAATGACTGAATGACTGAATGACTGAAGAATGACTGAATGACGGAATGACTGAATGACTGAATGACTGAATGACTGAATGACTGAATGACTGAATGACTGAATGAC
The DNA here is from genome assembly GCA_030390025.1 of Squalus acanthias. Classification (NCBI taxonomy): domain Eukaryota; kingdom Metazoa; phylum Chordata; class Chondrichthyes; order Squaliformes; family Squalidae; genus Squalus; species Squalus acanthias. The sequence goes on from JASTWF010000948.1 coordinate 1,362, forward strand.
TGAATGAATGATGAATGACTGAATGACTGAATGACTGAATGACTGAATGACTGAATGACTGAATGACTGAATGATGAATGACTGAATGATGAATGACTGAATGACTGAATGACTGAATGACTGAATGACTGAATGACTGAATGACTGAATGACTGAATGACTGAATGACTGAATGACTGAATGACTGAATGACTGAATGACTGAATGACTGAATGACTGAATGACTGAATGACGGAATGACTGAATGACTGAATGACTGAATGACTGAATGACTGAATGACTGAATGACTGAATGACTGAATGACTGAATGACTGAATGACTGAATGACTGAATGACTGAATGACTGAATGACTGAATGATGAATGACTGAATGACTGAATGACTGAATGACTGAATGACTGAATGACTGAATGACTGAAAATGACTGAATGACTGAAAATGACTGAATGACTGAATGACTGAATGACTGAATGACTGAATGACTGAATGACTGAATGACTGAATGACTGAATGACTGAATGACTGAATGACTGAATGACTGAATGACTGAATGACTGAATGACTGAATGACTGAATGACTGAATGACTGAATGACTGAATGACTGAATGACTGAATGACTGAATGACTGAATGACTGAATGACTGAATGACTGAATGACTGAATGACTGAATGACTGAATGACTGAATGATGACTGAATGACTGAATGACTGAATGACTGAATGACTGAATGACTGAATGACTGAATGACTGAATGAAGGAATGACTGAATGACTGAATGACTGAATGACTGAATGACTGAATGACTGAATGACTGAATGACTGAATGAATGAATGACTGAATGACTGAATGACTGAATGACTGAATGACTGAATGACTGAATGACTGAATGACTGAATGACTGAATGACTGAATGACTGAATGACTGAATGACTGAATGACTGAATGACTGAATGACTGAATGACTGAATGACTGAATGACTGAATGACTGAATGACTGAATGACTGAATGACTGAATGACTGAATGACTGAATGACTGAATGACTGAATGACTGAATGACTGAATGACTGAATGACTGAATGACTGAATGACTGAATGACTGAATGACTGAATGACTGAATGACTGAATGACTGAATGACTGAATGACTGAATGACTGAATGACTGAATGACTGAATGACTGAATGACTGAATGACTGAATGACTGATGAATGAATGAATGATGTGAATGACTGAATGACTGAATGACTGAATGACTGAATGACTGAATGACTGAATGACTGAATGACTGAATGACTGAATGACTGAATGACTGAATGACTGAATGACTGAATGACTGAATGACTGAATGACTGAATGACTGAATGACTGAATGACTGAATGACTGAATGACTGAATGACTGAATGACTGAATGACTGAATGACTGAATGACTGAATGACTGAATGACTGAATGATGAATGACTGAATGACTGAATGACTGAATGACTGAATGACTGAATGACTGAATGACTGAATGACTGAATGACTGAATGACTGAATGACTGAATGACTGAATGACTGAATGACTGAATGACTGAATGACTGAATGACTGAATGACTGAATGACTGAATGACTGAATGACTGAATGACTGAATGACTGAATGACTGAATGACTGAATGACTGAATGACTGAATGACTGAATGACTGAATGACTGAATGACTGAATGACTGAATGACTGAATGACTGAATGACTGAATGACTGAATGACTGAATGACTGAATGACTGAATGATGAATGACTGAATGACTGATGACTGAATGACTGAATGACTGAATGACTGAATGACTGAATGACTGAATGACTGAATGACTGAATGACTGAATGACTGAATGACTGAATGACTGAATGACTGAATGACTGAATGACTGAATGACTGAATGACTGAATGACTGAATGACTGAATGACTGAATGACTGAATGACTGAATGACTGAATGACTGAATGATGAATGACTGAATGACTGAATGACTGAATGACTGAATGACTGAATGACTGAATGACTGAATGACTGAATGACTGAATGACTGAATGACTGAATGACTGAATGACTGAATGACTGAATGACTGAATGACTGAATGACTGAATGACTGAATGACTGAATGACTGAATGACTGAATGACTGAATGACTGAATGACTGAATGACTGAATGACTGAATGACTGAATGACTGAATGACTGAATGACTGAATGACTGAATGACTGAATGACTGAATGACTGAATGAGAATGACTGAATGACTGAATGACTGAATGACTGAATGACTGAATGACTGAATGACTGAATGACTGAATGACTGAATGACTGAATGACTGAATGACTGAATGACTGAATGACTGAATGACTGAATGATGTGAATGACTGAATGATGAATGACTGAATGACTGAATGACTGAATGACTGAATGACTGAATGACTGAATGACTGAATGACTGAATGACTGAATGACTGAATGACTGAATGACTGAATGACTGAATGACTGAATGACTGAATGACTGAATGACTGAATGACGAATGACTGAATGACTGAATGACTGAATGACTGAATGACTGAATGATGAATGACTGAATGACTGAATGACTGAATGACTGAATGATGAATGACTGAATGACTGAATGACTGAATGACTGAATGACTGAATGACTGAATGACTGAATGACTGAATGACTGAATGACTGAATGACTGAATGACTGAATGACTGAATGACTGAATGACTGAATGACTGAATGACTGAATGACTGAATGACTGAATGACTGAATGACTGAATGAGAATGACGAATGACTGAATGACTGAATGACTGAATGACTGAATGACTGAATGACTGAATGACTGAATGACTGAATGACTGAATGACTGAATGACTGAATGACTGAATGACTGAATGACTGAATGACTGAATGACTGAATGACTGAATGACTGAATGACTGAATGACTGAATGACTGAATGACTGAATGACTGAATGACTGAATGACTGAATGACTGAATGACTGAATGACTGAATGACTGAATGACTGAATGACTGAATGACTGAATGACTGAATGACTGAATGACTGAATGACTGAATGACTGAATGACTGAATGACTGAATGACTGAATGACTGAATGACTGAATGACTGAATGACTGAATGACTGAATGACTGAATGACTGAATGACTGAATGACTGAATGACTGAATGACTGAATGACTGAATGACTGAATGACTGAATGACTGAATGACTGAACTGACAGAATGACTGAATGACTGAATGACATGAATGGACTGAATGACTGAATGATGAATGACTGATAGACTGAATGACTGAAAGACTGAATGACTGAATGACTGAATGACTGACTGACTGAATGACTGAATGACTGAATGACTGAATGACTGAATGACTGAATGACTGAATGATGAATGATGACTGAATGACTGAATGACTGAATGACTGAATGACTGAATGACTGAATGACTGAATGACTGAATGACTGAATGACTGAATGACTGAATGACTGAATGACTGAATGACTGAATGACTGAATGACTGAATGACTGAATGACTGAATGACTGAATGACTGAATGATGGAACTGACTGAATGACTGAATGACTGAATGACTGAATGACTGAATGACTGAATGACTGAATGACTGAATGACTGAATGACTGAATGACTGAATGACTGAATGACTGAATGACTGAATGACTGAATGACTGAATGACTGAATGACTGAATGACTGAATGACTGAATGACTGAATGACTGAATGACTGAATGACTGAATGACTGAATGACTGAATGACTGAATGACTGAATGACTGAATGACTGAATGACTGAATGACTGAATGACTGAATGACTGAATGACTGAATGACTGAATGACGGAATGACTGAATGACTGAATGACTGAATGACTGAATGACTGAATGACTGAATGACTGAATGACTGAATGACTGAATGACTGAATGACTGAATGACTGAATGACTGATGACTGAATGACTGAATGACTGAATGACTGAATGACTGAATGACTGAATGACTGAATGACTGAATGACTGAATGACTGAATGACTGAATGACTGAATGACTGAATGACTGAATGACTGAATGACTGAATGACTGAATGACTGAATGACTGAATGACTGAATGACTGAATGACTGAATGACTGAATGACTGAATGACTGAATGACTGAATGATGAATGACTGAATGACTGAATGACTGAATGACTGAATGACTGAATGACTGAATGACTGAATGACTGAATGACTGAATGACTGAATGACTGAATGACTGAATGACTGAATGACTGAATGACTGAATGACTGAATGACTGAATGACTGAATGACTGAATGACTGAATGACTGAATGACTGAATGACTGAATGACTGAATGACTGAATGACTGAATGACTGAATGACTGAATGACTGAATGACTGAATGACTGAATGACTGAATGACTGAATGACTGAATGACTGATGAATGACTGAATGACTGAATGACTGAATGACTGAATGACTGAATGACTGAATGACTGAATGACTGAATGACTGAATGACTGAATGACTGAATGACTGAATGACTGAATGACTGAATGACTGAATGACTGAATGACTGAATGACTGAATGACTGAATGACTGAATGACTGAATGACTGAATGACTGAATGACTGAATGACTGAATGACTGAATGACTGAATGACTGAATGACTGAATGACTGAATGACTGATGACTGAATGACTGCTGACTAAATGACTGAATGACTGACCTGATGATGAATGACTGAATGACTGATGAATGACTGACTGAATGACTCTGAAAGACAGAATGACTGACTGAATAGACTGACTGAATGAATGAAGCTGAAACTGACTGACATGACTGAATGACTGACTGACTGAAGACCCTGAATCGACTGAATGAACAGCTGAATGACTGAATGACTTACTGAATGACCTGATGAATGACTAATGACTGATGCTGAACTGAGCTGACAAGACTGAATGACTTCCTGAATGACTGACCGAATGAATTGAAACTAAATGATCTGAATGACTGACTGAATGACTGAATGATTGAATGACTGAATGACTGAATGACTGAATGACTGAATGACTGAATGACTGAATGACTGAATGACTGAATGACTGAATGACTGAATGACTGAATGACTGAATGACTGAATGACTGAATGACTGAATGATGAATGACTGAATGACTGAATGACTGAATGACTGAATGACTGAATGACTGAATGACTGAATGACTGAATGACTGAATGACTGAATGACTGAATGACTGAATGACTGAATGACTGAATGACTGAATGACTGAATGACTGAATGACTGAATGACTGAATGACTGAATGACTGAATGACTGAATGACTGAATGACTGAATGACTGAATGACTGAATGACTGAATGACTGAATGACTGAATGACTGAATGACTGAATGACTGAATGACTGAATGAATGATGAATGACTGAATGACTGAATGACTGAATGACTGAATGACTGAATGACTGAATGACTGAATGACTGAATGACTGAATGACTGAATGACTGAATGATGAATGAATGAATGACACTGAACTGAGTGAATGACTGAATGAATGACTGAATGACTGAATGAATGAATGACTGAATGACTGAAGAATGACTGAATGATGACTGTATGAATGACTGAATATGACTGTATGACTGAATGAATGGATGAATGACTGACTGATGAATGACTGAATGACTGAATGACTGATGAATGATGAATGATGACTGAATGATGTCTGAATGGACAGAATGGAACGATATTGAATGACTGAATGACTGACTGAATGAATGACTGAATGACTGAATGAATGAACTGAATGACTGAATGAATGAATGGAACTGAATGACTGAATGACTGAATGTATGACTGAATGACTGAATGTATGACTGGAATGGACTGACTGAATGAATGACTGAATGACTAGAATGAATGACTGAATGACCGACTGAATGAACGATGAATGCTGAAGGACTGAATGAATGATGAATGACGACTGAATGATTGACTGAATGACTGAAGATGACTGAATGACTGAATGACTGAATGAATGAATGACTGAATGACTGAATGACTGAAGACGATGAAAGAATGACTGAATGACTGAATGACAGAATGACTGACGACTGACTGACTGAATGATGAATGACTGAATGATGACTGACTGAATGACTGAATGACTGATGACTGAATGACTGAATGACTGAATGAATGACTGACTGACTGAATGACTGACTGAATGACTGAATGACTGAATGACTGAATGACTGAATGACATACTGACGGAATGACTGAATGACTGAATGATAGACTGACTGGAATGACTGAATGACTGAATGACTGAATGACTGAATGACTGAATGACTGAATGACTGATATGACTGTATGACTGAATGACTGAATGACTGAATGACTGAATGACTGAATGACTGAATGATGAATGACTGAATGAGTGACTGACTGAATGACTGAATGACTGAATGACTGAATGACGAATGACTGAATGACTGAATGACTGAATGACTGAATGACTGAATGACTGAATGACTGAATGACTGAATGACTGACTGACTGAATGACTGAAGACTGAATGACTGAATGACTGAATGACTGAATGACTGATGACTGAATGACTGAATGACTGAAGGACTGAACTGAATGACTGAATGACATGAATGACTGATGACTGAATGACTGAATGACTGACTGACTGAATGACCTGAATGTTGAATGACTGAATGACTGATTGACTGAATGACTGAATGACTGAAACTGACTGATTGACTGAATGAATGAATGGACTGATTGATGAATGACTGAATGACTGAATGACTGAATGACTGAATGACAGGATGACTGAATGACTGAATGACTGAATGACTGAATGACTGAATGACTGGAATGACTGAATGACTGAATGACTGACTGACTGAATGACTGAATGACTGAATGATGAATGACTGATGACTGAATGACTGAATGACTGAATGACGACTGAATGACTGAATGACTGAATGACTGAATGACTGAATGACTGAATGACTGAATGACTGAATGACTGGAATGACTGAATGACTGAATGACTGAATGACTGAATGACTGAATGACTGAATGACTGAATGACTGAATGACTGAATGATGAGAATGACTGAATGACTGAATGACTGAATGACTGAATGAATGAATGACTGAATGACTGAATGACTGAATGACTGAATGACTGAATGACTGAATGACTGAATGACTGAATGACTGAATGACTGAATGACTGAATGACTGAATGACTGAATGACTGAATGACTGAATGACTGAATGACTGAATGACTGAATGACTGAATGACTGAATGACTGAATGATGAATGACTGAATGACTGAATGACTGAATGACTGAATGACTGAATGACTGAATGACTGAATGACTGAATGACTGAATGACTGAATGACTGAATGACTGAATGACTGAATGACTGAATGACTGAATGACTGAATGACTGAATGACTGAATGACTGAATGACTGAATGACTGAATGACTGAATGACTGAATGACTGAATGACTGAATGACTGAATGACTGAATGACTGAATGACTGAATGACTGAATGACTGAATGACTGAATGACTGAATGACTGAATGACTGAATGACTGAATGACTGAATGACTGAATGACTGAATGACTGAATGACTGAATGACTGAATGACTGAATGACTGAATGACTGAATGACTGAATGACTGAATGACTGAATGACTGAATGACTGAATGACTGAATGACTGAATGACTGAATGACTGAATGACTGAATGACTGAATGACTGAATGACTGAATGACTGAATGACTGAATGACTGAATGACTGAATGACTGAATGACTGAATGACTGAATGACTGAATGACTGAATGACTGAATGATGAATGACTGAATGACTGAATGACTGAATGACTGAATGACTGAATGACTGAATGACTGAATGACTGAATGACTGAATGACTGAATGACTGAATGACTGAATGACTGAATGACTGAATGACTGAATGACTGAATGACTGAATGACTGAATGACTGAATGACTGAATGACTGAATGACTGAATGACTGAATGACTGAATGACTGAATGACTGAATGACTGAATGACTGAATGACTGAATGACTGAATGACTGAATGACTGAATGACTGAATGACTGAATGACTGAATGACTGAATGACTGAATGACTGAATGACTGAATGACTGAATGACTGAAATGAATGACTGAATGACTGAATGACTGAATGACTGAATGACTGAATGACTGAATGACTGAATGACTGAATGACTGAATGACTGAATGACTGAATGACTGAATGACTGAATGACTGAATGACTGAATGACTGAATGACTGAATGACTGAATGACTGAATGACTGAATGACTGAATGACTGAATGACTGAATGACTGAATGACTGAATGACTGAATGACTGAATGACTGACTGATGACTGAATGACTGAATGACTGAATGACTGAATGACTGAATGACTGAATGACTGAATGACTGAATGACTGAATGACTGAATGACTGAATGACTGAATGACTGAATGACTGAATGACTGAATGACTGAATGACTGAATGACTGAATGACTGAATGACTGAATGACTGAATGACTGAATGACTGAATGACTGAATGACTGAATGACTGAATGACTGAATGACTGAATGACTGAATGACTGAATGACTGAATGACTGAATGACTGAATGACTGAATGACTGAATGACTGAATGACTGAATGACTGAATGACTGAATGACTGAATGACTGAATGACTGAATGACTGAATGACTGAATGACTGAATGACTGAATGACTGAATGACTGAATGACTGAATGACTGAATGACTGAATGACTGAATGACTGAATGACTGAATGACTGAATGACTGAATGACTGAATGACTGAATGACTGAATGACTGAATGACTGAATGACTGAATGACTGAATGACTGAATGACTGAATGACTGAATGACTGAATGACTGAATGACTGAATGACTGAATGACTGAATGACTGAATGACTGAATGACTGAATGACTGAATGACTGAATGACTGAATGACTGAATGACTGAATGACTGAATGACTGAATGACTGAATGACTGAATGACTGAATGACTGAATGACTGAATGACTGAATGACTGAATGACTGAATGACTGAATGACTGAATGACTGAATGACTGAATGACTGAATGACTGAATGACTGAATGACTGAATGACTGAATGACTGAATGACTGAATGACTGAATGACTGAATGACTGAATGACTGAATGACTGAATGACTGAATGACTGAATGACTGAATGACTGAATGACTGAATGACTGAATGACTGAATGACTGAATGACTGAATGACTGAATGACTGAATGACTGAATGACTGAATGACTGAATGACTGAATGACTGAATGACTGAATGACTGAATGACTGAATGACTGAATGACTGAATGACTGAATGACTGAATGACTGAATGACTGAATGACTGAATGACTGAATGACTGAATGACTGAATGACTGAATGACTGAATGACTGAATGACTGAATGACTGAATGACTGAATGACTGAATGACTGAATGACTGAATGACTGAATGACTGAATGACTGAATGACTGAATGACTGAATGACTGAATGACTGAATGACTGACTGAATGACTGAATGACTGAATGACTGAATGACTGAATGACTGAATGACTGAATGACTGAATGACTGAATGACTGAATGACTGAATGACTGAATGACTGAATGACTGAATGACTGAATGACTGAATGACTGAATGACTGAATGACTGAATGACTGAATGATGAATGACTGAATGACTGAATGACTGAATGACTGAATGACTGAATGACTGAATGACTGAATGACTGAATGACTGAATGACTGAATGACTGAATGACTGAATGACTGAATGACTGAATGACTGAATGACTGAATGACTGAATGACTGAATGACTGAATGACTGAATGACTGAATGACTGAATGACTGAATGACTGAATGACTGAATGACTGAATGACTGAATGACTGAATGACTGAATGAATGAATGACTGAATGACTGAATGACTGAATGACTGAATGACTGAATGACTGAATGACTGAATGACTGAATGAATGACTGAATGAATGAATGACTGAATGACTGAATGACTGAATGACTGAATGACTGAATGACTGAATGACTGAATGACTGAATGACTGAATGACTGAATGAATGAATTTGAATGACTGAATGACTGAATGACTGAATGACTGAATGACTGAATGACTGAATGACTGAATGACTGAATGACTGAATGACTGAATGACTGAATGACTGAATGACTGAATGACTGAATGACTGAATGACTGAATGACTGAATGACTGAATGAATGACTGAATGACTGAATGACTGAATGACTGAATGACTAATGAGAATGACTGAATGACTGAATGACTGAATGACTGAATGACTGAATGACTGAATGACTGAAGACTGAATGACTGAATGACTGACTGAATGAATGACTGAATGAATGAATGCGCCGATTCCAGTTCGCTGCATTGCCATTCACTCCAATGCGCCGATTCCAGTTCGCTGCATTGCCATTCACTCCAATGCGCCGATTCCAGTTCGCTGCATTGCCATTCACTCCAATGCGCCGATTCCAGTTCGCTGCATTGCCATTCACTCCAATGCGCCGATTCCAGTTCGCTGCATTGCCATTCACTCCAATGCGCCGATTCCAGTTCGCTGCATTGCCATTCACTCCAATGCGCCGATTCCAGTTCGCTGCATTGCCATTCACTCCAATGCGCCGATTCCAGTTCGCTGCATTGCCATTCACTCCAATGCGCCGATTCCAGTTCGCTGCATTGCCATTCACTCCAATGCGCCGATTCCAGTTCGCTGCATTGCCATTCACTCCAATGCGCCGATTCCAGTTCGCTGCATTGCCATTCACTCCAATGCGCCGATTCCAGTTCGCTGCATTGCCATTCACTCCAATGCGCCGATTCCAGTTCGCTGCATTGCCATTCACTCCAATGCGCCGATTCCAGTTCGCTGCATTGCCATTCACTCCAATGCGCCGATTCCAGTTCGCTGCATTGCCATTCACTCCAATGCGCCGATTCCAGTTCGCTGCATTGCCATTCACTCCAATGCGCCGATTCCAGTTCGCTGCATTGCCATTCACTCCAATGCGCCGATTCCAGTTCGCTGCATTGCCATTCACTCCAATGCGCCGATTCCAGTTCGCTGCATTGCCATTCACTCCAATGCGCCGATTCCAGTTCGCTGCATTGCCATTCACTCCAATGCGCCGATTCCAGTTCGCTGCATTGCCATTCACTCCAATGCGCCGATTCCAGTTCGCTGCATTGCCATTCACTCCAATGCGCCGATTCCAGTTCGCTGCATTGCCATTCACTCCAATGCGCCGATTCCAGTTCGCTGCATTGCCATTCACTCCAATGCGCCGATTCCAGTTCGCTGCATTGCCATTCACTCCAATGCGCCGATTCCAGTTCGCTGCATTGCCATTCACTCCAATGCGCCGATTCCAGTTCGCTGCATTGCCATTCACTCCAATGCGCCGATTCCAGTTCGCTGCCTTGCCATTCACTCCAATGCGCCGATTCCAGTTCGCTGCATTGCCATTCACTCCAATGCGCCGATTCCAGTTCGCTGCATTGCCATTCACTCCAATGCGCCGATTCCAGTTCGCTGCATTGCCATTCACTCCAATGCGCCGATTCCAGTTCGCTGCATTGCCATTCACTCCAATGCGCCGATTCCAGTTCGCTGCATTGCCATTCACTCCAATGCGCCGATTCCAGTTCGCTGCATTGCCATTCACTCCAATGCGCCGATTCCAGTTCGCTGCATTGCCATTCACTCCAATGCGCCGATTCCAGTTCGCTGCATTGCCATTCACTCCAATGCGCCGATTCCAGTTCGCTGCATTGCCATTCACTCCAATGCGCCGATTCCAGTTCGCTGCATTGCCATTCACTCCAATGCGCCGATTCCAGTTCGCTGCATTGCCATTCACTCCAATGCGCCGATTCCAGTTCGCTGCATTGCCATTCACTCCAATGCGCCGATTCCAGTTCGCTGCATTGCCATTCACTCCAATGCGCCGATTCCAGTTCGCTGCATTGCCATTCACTCCAATGCGCCGATTCCAGTTCGCTGCATTGCCATTCACTCCAATGCGCCGATTCCAGTTCGCTGCATTGCCATTCACTCCAATGCGCCGATTCCAGTTCGCTGCATTGCCATTCACTCCAATGCGCCGATTCCAGTTCGCTGCATTGCCATTCACTCCAATGCGCCGATTCCAGTTCGCTGCATTGCCATTCACTCCAATGCGCCGATTCCAGTTCGCTGCATTGCCATTCACTCCAATGCGCCGATTCCAGTTCGCTGCATTGCCATTCACTCCAATGCGCCGATTCCAGTTCGCTGCATTGCCATTCACTCCAATGCGCCGATTCCAGTTCGCTGCATTGCCATTCACTCCAATGCGCCGATTCCAGTTCGCTGCATTGCCATTCACTCCAATGCGCCGATTCCAGTTCGCTGCATTGCCATTCACTCCAATGCGCCGATTCCAGTTCGCTGCATTGCCATTCACTCCAATGCGCCGATTCCAGTTCGCTGCATTGCCATTCACTCCAATGCGCCGATTCCAGTTCGCTGCATTGCCATTCACTCCAATGCGCCGATTCCAGTTCGCTGCATTGCCATTCACTCCAATGCGCCGATTCCAGTTCGCTGCATTGCCATTCACTCCAATGCGCCGATTCCAGTTCGCTGCATTGCCATTCACTCCAATGCGCCGATTCCAGTTCGCTGCATTGCCATTCACTCCAATGCGCCGATTCCAGTTCGCTGCATTGCCATTCACTCCAATGCGCCGATTCCAGTTCGCTGCATTGCCATTCACTCCAATGCGCCGATTCCAGTTCGCTGCATTGCCATTCACTCCAATGCGCCGATTCCAGTTCGCTGCATTGCCATTCACTCCAATGCGCCGATTCCAGTTCGCTGCATTGCCATTCACTCCAATGCGCCGATTCCAGTTCGCTGCATTGCCATTCACTCCAATGCGCCGATTCCAGTTCGCTGCATTGCCATTCACTCCAATGCGCCGATTCCAGTTCGCTGCATTGCCATTCACTCCAATGCGCCGATTCCAGTTCGCTGCATTGCCATTCACTCCAATGCGCCGATTCCAGTTCGCTGCATTGCCATTCACTCCAATGCGCCGATTCCAGTTCGCTGCATTGCCATTCACTCCAATGCGCCGATTCCAGTTCGCTGCATTGCCATTCACTCCAATGCGCCGATTCCAGTTCGCTGCATTGCCATTCACTCCAATGCGCCGATTCCAGTTCGCTGCATTGCCATTCACTCCAATGCGCCGATTCCAGTTCGCTGCATTGCCATTCACTCCAATGCGCCGATTCCAGTTCGCTGCATTGCCATTCACTCCAATGCGCCGATTCCAGTTCGCTGCATTGCCATTCACTCCAATGCGCCGATTCCAGTTCGCTGCATTGCCATTCACTCCAATGCGCCGATTCCAGTTCGCTGCATTGCCATTCACTCCAATGCGCCGATTCCAGTTCGCTGCATTGCCATTCACTCCAATGCGCCGATTCCAGTTCGCTGCATTGCCATTCACTCCAATGCGCCGATTCCAGTTCGCTGCATTGCCATTCACTCCAATGCGCCGATTCCAGTTCGCTGCATTGCCATTCACTCCAATGCGCCGATTCCAGTTCGCTGCATTGCCATTCACTCCAATGCGCCGATTCCAGTTCGCTGCATTGCCATTCACTCCAATGCGCCGATTCCAGTTCGCTGCATTGCCATTCACTCCAATGCGCCGATTCCAGTTCGCTGCATTGCCATTCACTCCAATGCGCCGATTCCAGTTCGCTGCATTGCCATTCACTCCAATGCGCCGATTCCAGTTCGCTGCATTGCCATTCACTCCAATGCGCCGATTCCAGTTCGCTGCATTGCCATTCACTCCAATGCGCCGATTCCAGTTCGCTGCATTGCCATTCACTCCAATGCGCCGATTCCAGTTCGCTGCATTGCCATTCACTCCAATGCGCCGATTCCAGTTCGCTGCATTGCCATTCACTCCAATGCGCCGATTCCAGTTCGCTGCATTGCCATTCACTCCAATGCGCCGATTCCAGTTCGCTGCATTGCCATTCACTCCAATGCGCCGATTCCAGTTCGCTGCATTGCCATTCACTCCAATGCGCCGATTCCAGTTCGCTGCATTGCCATTCACTCCAATGCGCCGATTCCAGTTCGCTGCATTGCCATTCACTCCAATGCGCCGATTCCAGTTCGCTGCATTGCCATTCACTCCAATGCGCCGATTCCAGTTCGCTGCATTGCCATTCACTCCAATGCGCCGATTCCAGTTCGCTGCATTGCCATTCACTCCAATGCGCCGATTCCAGTTCGCTGCATTGCCATTCACTCCAATGCGCCGATTCCAGTTCGCTGCATTGCCATTCACTCCAATGCGCCGATTCCAGTTCGCTGCATTGCCATTCACTCCAATGCGCCGATTCCAGTTCGCTGCATTGCCATTCACTCCAATGCGCCGATTCCAGTTCGCTGCATTGCCATTCACTCCAATGCGCCGATTCCAGTTCGCTGCATTGCCATTCACTCCAATGCGCCGATTCCAGTTCGCTGCATTGCCATTCACTCCAATGCGCCGATTCCAGTTCGCTGCATTGCCATTCACTCCAATGCGCCGATTCCAGTTCGCTGCATTGCCATTCACTCCAATGCGCCGATTCCAGTTCGCTGCATTGCCATTCACTCCAATGCGCCGATTCCAGTTCGCTGCATTGCCATTCACTCCAATGCGCCGATTCCAGTTCGCTGCATTGCCATTCACTCCAATGCGCCGATTCCAGTTCGCTGCATTGCCATTCACTCCAATGCGCCGATTCCAGTTCGCTGCATTGCCATTCACTCCAATGCGCCGATTCCAGTTCGCTGCATTGCCATTCACTCCAATGCGCCGATTCCAGTTCGCTGCATTGCCATTCACTCCAATGCGCCGATTCCAGTTCGCTGCATTGCCATTCACTCCAATGCGCCGATTCCAGTTCGCTGCATTGCCATTCACTCCAATGCGCCGATTCCAGTTCGCTGCATTGCCATTCACTCCAATGCGCCGATTCCAGTTCGCTGCATTGCCATTCACTCCAATGCGCCGATTCCAGTTCGCTGCATTGCCATTCACTCCAATGCGCCGATTCCAGTTCGCTGCATTGCCATTCACTCCAATGCGCCGATTCCAGTTCGCTGCATTGCCATTCACTCCAATGCGCCGATTCCAGTTCGCTGCATTGCCATTCACTCCAATGCGCCGATTCCAGTTCGCTGCATTGCCATTCACTCCAATGCGCCGATTCCAGTTCGCTGCATTGCCATTCACTCCAATGCGCCGATTCCAGTTCGCTGCATTGCCATTCACTCCAATGCGCCGATTCCAGTTCGCTGCATTGCCATTCACTCCAATGCGCCGATTCCAGTTCGCTGCATTGCCATTCACTCCAATGCGCCGATTCCAGTTCGCTGCATTGCCATTCACTCCAATGCGCCGATTCCAGTTCGCTGCATTGCCATTCACTCCAATGCGCCGATTCCAGTTCGCTGCATTGCCATTCACTCCAATGCGCCGATTCCAGTTCGCTGCATTGCCATTCACTCCAATGCGCCGATTCCAGTTCGCTGCATTGCCATTCACTCCAATGCGCCGATTCCAGTTCGCTGCATTGCCATTCACTCCAATGCGCCGATTCCAGTTCGCTGCATTGCCATTCACTCCAATGCGCCGATTCCAGTTCGCTGCATTGCCATTCACTCCAATGCGCCGATTCCAGTTCGCTGCATTGCCATTCACTCCAATGCGCCGATTCCAGTTCGCTGCATTGCCATTCACTCCAATGCGCCGATTCCAGTTCGCTGCATTGCCATTCACTCCAATGCGCCGATTCCAGTTCGCTGCATTGCCATTCACTCCAATGCGCCGATTCCAGTTCGCTGCATTGCCATTCACTCCAATGCGCCGATTCCAGTTCGCTGCATTGCCATTCACTCCAATGCGCCGATTCCAGTTCGCTGCATTGCCATTCACTCCAATGCGCCGATTCCAGTTCGCTGCATTGCCATTCACTCCAATGCGCCGATTCCAGTTCGCTGCATTGCCATTCACTCCAATGCGCCGATTCCAGTTCGCTGCATTGCCATTCACTCCAATGCGCCGATTCCAGTTCGCTGCATTGCCATTCACTCCAATGCGCCGATTCCAGTTCGCTGCATTGCCATTCACTCCAATGCGCCGATTCCAGTTCGCTGCATTGCCATTCACTCCAATGCGCCGATTCCAGTTCGCTGCATTGCCATTCACTCCAATGCGCCGATTCCAGTTCGCTGCATTGCCATTCACTCCAATGCGCCGATTCCAGTTCGCTGCATTGCCATTCACTCCAATGCGCCGATTCCAGTTCGCTGCATTGCCATTCACTCCAATGCGCCGATTCCAGTTCGCTGCATTGCCATTCACTCCAATGCGCCGATTCCAGTTCGCTGCATTGCCATTCACTCCAATGCGCCGATTCCAGTTCGCTGCATTGCCATTCACTCCAATGCGCCGATTCCAGTTCGCTGCATTGCCATTCACTCCAATGCGCCGATTCCAGTTCGCTGCATTGCCATTCACTCCAATGCGCCGATTCCAGTTCGCTGCATTGCCATTCACTCCAATGCGCCGATTCCAGTTCGCTGCATTGCCATTCACTCCAATGCGCCGATTCCAGTTCGCTGCATTGCCATTCACTCCAATGCGCCGATTCCAGTTCGCTGCATTGCCATTCACTCCAATGCGCCGATTCCAGTTCGCTGCATTGCCATTCACTCCAATGCGCCGATTCCAGTTCGCTGCATTGCCATTCACTCCAATGCGCCGATTCCAGTTCGCTGCATTGCCATTCACTCCAATGCGCCGATTCCAGTTCGCTGCATTGCCATTCACTCCAATGCGCCGATTCCAGTTCGCTGCATTGCCATTCACTCCAATGCGCCGATTCCAGTTCGCTGCATTGCCATTCACTCCAATGCGCCGATTCCAGTTCGCTGCATTGCCATTCACTCCAATGCGCCGATTCCAGTTCGCTGCATTGCCATTCACTCCAATGCGCCGATTCCAGTTCGCTGCATTGCCATTCACTCCAATGCGCCGATTCCAGTTCGCTGCATTGCCATTCACTCCAATGCGCCGATTCCAGTTCGCTGCATTGCCATTCACTCCAATGCGCCGATTCCAGTTCGCTGCATTGCCATTCACTCCAATGCGCCGATTCCAGTTCGCTGCATTGCCATTCACTCCAATGCGCCGATTCCAGTTCGCTGCATTGCCATTCACTCCAATGCGCCGATTCCAGTTCGCTGCATTGCCATTCACTCCAATGCGCCGATTCCAGTTCGCTGCATTGCCATTCACTCCAATGCGCCGATTCCAGTTCGCTGCATTGCCATTCACTCCAATGCGCCGATTCCAGTTCGCTGCATTGCCATTCACTCCAATGCGCCGATTCCAGTTCGCTGCATTGCCATTCACTCCAATGCGCCGATTCCAGTTCGCTGCATTGCCATTCACTCCAATGCGCCGATTCCAGTTCGCTGCATTGCCATTCACTCCAATGCGCCGATTCCAGTTCGCTGCATTGCCATTCACTCCAATGCGCCGATTCCAGTTCGCTGCATTGCCATTCACTCCAATGCGCCGATTCCAGTTCGCTGCATTGCCATTCACTCCAATGCGCCGATTCCAGTTCGCTGCATTGCCATTCACTCCAATGCGCCGATTCCAGTTCGCTGCATTGCCATTCACTCCAATGCGCCGATTCCAGTTCGCTGCATTGCCATTCACTCCAATGCGCCGATTCCAGTTCGCTGCATTGCCATTCACTCCAATGCGCCGATTCCAGTTCGCTGCATTGCCATTCACTCCAATGCGCCGATTCCAGTTCGCTGCATTGCCATTCACTCCAATGCGCCGATTCCAGTTCGCTGCATTGCCATTCACTCCAATGCGCCGATTCCAGTTCGCTGCATTGCCATTCACTCCAATGCGCCGATTCCAGTTCGCTGCATTGCCATTCACTCCAATGCGCCGATTCCAGTTCGCTGCATTGCCATTCACTCCAATGCGCCGATTCCAGTTCGCTGCATTGCCATTCACTCCAATGCGCCGATTCCAGTTCGCTGCATTGCCATTCACTCCAATGCGCCGATTCCAGTTCGCTGCATTGCCATTCACTCCAATGCGCCGATTCCAGTTCGCTGCATTGCCATTCACTCCAATGCGCCGATTCCAGTTCGCTGCATTGCCATTCACTCCAATGCGCCGATTCCAGTTCGCTGCATTGCCATTCACTCCAATGCGCCGATTCCAGTTCGCTGCATTGCCATTCACTCCAATGCGCCGATTCCAGTTCGCTGCATTGCCATTCACTCCAATGCGCCGATTCCAGTTCGCTGCATTGCCATTCACTCCAATGCGCCGATTCCAGTTCGCTGCATTGCCATTCACTCCAATGCGCCGATTCCAGTTCGCTGCATTGCCATTCACTCCAATGCGCCGATTCCAGTTCGCTGCATTGCCATTCACTCCAATGCGCCGATTCCAGTTCGCTGCATTGCCATTCACTCCAATGCGCCGATTCCAGTTCGCTGCATTGCCATTCACTCCAATGCGCCGATTCCAGTTCGCTGCATTGCCATTCACTCCAATGCGCCGATTCCAGTTCGCTGCATTGCCATTCACTCCAATGCGCCGATTCCAGTTCGCTGCATTGCCATTCACTCCAATGCGCCGATTCCAGTTCGCTGCATTGCCATTCACTCCAATGCGCCGATTCCAGTTCGCTGCATTGCCATTCACTCCAATGCGCCGATTCCAGTTCGCTGCATTGCCATTCACTCCAATGCGCCGATTCCAGTTCGCTGCATTGCCATTCACTCCAATGCGCCGATTCCAGTTCGCTGCATTGCCATTCACTCCAATGCGCCGATTCCAGTTCGCTGCATTGCCATTCACTCCAATGCGCCGATTCCAGTTCGCTGCATTGCCATTCACTCCAATGCGCCGATTCCAGTTCGCTGCATTGCCATTCACTCCAATGCGCCGATTCCAGTTCGCTGCATTGCCATTCACTCCAATGCGCCGATTCCAGTTCGCTGCATTGCCATTCACTCCAATGCGCCGATTCCAGTTCGCTGCATTGCCATTCACTCCAATGCGCCGATTCCAGTTCGCTGCATTGCCATTCACTCCAATGCGCCGATTCCAGTTCGCTGCATTGCCATTCACTCCAATGCGCCGATTCCAGTTCGCTGCATTGCCATTCACTCCAATGCGCCGATTCCAGTTCGCTGCATTGCCATTCACTCCAATGCGCCGATTCCAGTTCGCTGCATTGCCATTCACTCCAATGCGCCGATTCCAGTTCGCTGCATTGCCATTCACTCCAATGCGCCGATTCCAGTTCGCTGCATTGCCATTCACTCCAATGCGCCGATTCCAGTTCGCTGCATTGCCATTCACTCCAATGCGCCGATTCCAGTTCGCTGCATTGCCATTCACTCCAATGCGCCGATTCCAGTTCGCTGCATTGCCATTCACTCCAATGCGCCGATTCCAGTTCGCTGCATTGCCATTCACTCCAATGCGCCGATTCCAGTTCGCTGCATTGCCATTCACTCCAATGCGCCGATTCCAGTTCGCTGCATTGCCATTCACTCCAATGCGCCGATTCCAGTTCGCTGCATTGCCATTCACTCCAATGCGCCGATTCCAGTTCGCTGCATTGCCATTCACTCCAATGCGCCGATTCCAGTTCGCTGCATTGCCATTCACTCCAATGCGCCGATTCCAGTTCGCTGCATTGCCATTCACTCCAATGCGCCGATTCCAGTTCGCTGCATTGCCATTCACTCCAATGCGCCGATTCCAGTTCGCTGCATTGCCATTCACTCCAATGCGCCGATTCCAGTTCGCTGCATTGCCATTCACTCCAATGCGCCGATTCCAGTTCGCTGCATTGCCATTCACTCCAATGCGCCGATTCCAGTTCGCTGCATTGCCATTCACTCCAATGCGCCGATTCCAGTTCGCTGCATTGCCATTCACTCCAATGCGCCGATTCCAGTTCGCTGCATTGCCATTCACTCCAATGCGCCGATTCCAGTTCGCTGCATTGCCATTCACTCCAATGCGCCGATTCCAGTTCGCTGCATTGCCATTCACTCCAATGCGCCGATTCCAGTTCGCTGCATTGCCATTCACTCCAATGCGCCGATTCCAGTTCGCTGCATTGCCATTCACTCCAATGCGCCGATTCCAGTTCGCTGCATTGCCATTCACTCCAATGCGCCGATTCCAGTTCGCTGCATTGCCATTCACTCCAATGCGCCGATTCCAGTTCGCTGCATTGCCATTCACTCCAATGCGCCGATTCCAGTTCGCTGCATTGCCATTCACTCCAATGCGCCGATTCCAGTTCGCTGCATTGCCATTCACTCCAATGCGCCGATTCCAGTTCGCTGCATTGCCATTCACTCCAATGCGCCGATTCCAGTTCGCTGCATTGCCATTCACTCCAATGCGCCGATTCCAGTTCGCTGCATTGCCATTCACTCCAATGCGCCGATTCCAGTTCGCTGCATTGCCATTCACTCCAATGCGCCGATTCCAGTTCGCTGCATTGCCATTCACTCCAATGCGCCGATTCCAGTTCGCTGCATTGCCATTCACTCCAATGCGCCGATTCCAGTTCGCTGCATTGCCATTCACTCCAATGCGCCGATTCCAGTTCGCTGCATTGCCATTCACTCCAATGCGCCGATTCCAGTTCGCTGCATTGCCATTCACTCCAATGCGCCGATTCCAGTTCGCTGCATTGCCATTCACTCCAATGCGCCGATTCCAGTTCGCTGCATTGCCATTCACTCCAATGCGCCGATTCCAGTTCGCTGCATTGCCATTCACTCCAATGCGCCGATTCCAGTTCGCTGCATTGCCATTCACTCCAATGCGCCGATTCCAGTTCGCTGCATTGCCATTCACTCCAATGCGCCGATTCCAGTTCGCTGCATTGCCATTCACTCCAATGCGCCGATTCCAGTTCGCTGCATTGCCATTCACTCCAATGCGCCGATTCCAGTTCGCTGCATTGCCATTCACTCCAATGCGCCGATTCCAGTTCGCTGCATTGCCATTCACTCCAATGCGCCGATTCCAGTTCGCTGCATTGCCATTCACTCCAATGCGCCGATTCCAGTTCGCTGCATTGCCATTCACTCCAATGCGCCGATTCCAGTTCGCTGCATTGCCATTCACTCCAATGCGCCGATTCCAGTTCGCTGCATTGCCATTCACTCCAATGCGCCGATTCCAGTTCGCTGCATTGCCATTCACTCCAATGCGCCGATTCCAGTTCGCTGCATTGCCATTCACTCCAATGCGCCGATTCCAGTTCGCTGCATTGCCATTCACTCCAATGCGCCGATTCCAGTTCGCTGCATTGCCATTCACTCCAATGCGCCGATTCCAGTTCGCTGCATTGCCATTCACTCCAATGCGCCGATTCCAGTTCGCTGCATTGCCATTCACTCCAATGCGCCGATTCCAGTTCGCTGCATTGCCATTCACTCCAATGCGCCGATTCCAGTTCGCTGCATTGCCATTCACTCCAATGCGCCGATTCCAGTTCGCTGCATTGCCATTCACTCCAATGCGCCGATTCCAGTTCGCTGCATTGCCATTCACTCCAATGCGCCGATTCCAGTTCGCTGCATTGCCATTCACTCCAATGCGCCGATTCCAGTTCGCTGCATTGCCATTCACTCCAATGCGCCGATTCCAGTTCGCTGCATTGCCATTCACTCCAATGCGCCGATTCCAGTTCGCTGCATTGCCATTCACTCCAATGCGCCGATTCCAGTTCGCTGCATTGCCATTCACTCCAATGCGCCGATTCCAGTTCGCTGCATTGCCATTCACTCCAATGCGCCGATTCCAGTTCGCTGCATTGCCATTCACTCCAATGCGCCGATTCCAGTTCGCTGCATTGCCATTCACTCCAATGCGCCGATTCCAGTTCGCTGCATTGCCATTCACTCCAATGCGCCGATTCCAGTTCGCTGCATTGCCATTCACTCCAATGCGCCGATTCCAGTTCGCTGCATTGCCATTCACTCCAATGCGCCGATTCCAGTTCGCTGCATTGCCATTCACTCCAATGCGCCGATTCCAGTTCGCTGCATTGCCATTCACTCCAATGCGCCGATTCCAGTTCGCTGCATTGCCATTCACTCCAATGCGCCGATTCCAGTTCGCTGCATTGCCATTCACTCCAATGCGCCGATTCCAGTTCGCTGCATTGCCATTCACTCCAATGCGCCGATTCCAGTTCGCTGCATTGCCATTCACTCCAATGCGCCGATTCCAGTTCGCTGCATTGCCATTCACTCCAATGCGCCGATTCCAGTTCGCTGCATTGCCATTCACTCCAATGCGCCGATTCCAGTTCGCTGCATTGCCATTCACTCCAATGCGCCGATTCCAGTTCGCTGCATTGCCATTCACTCCAATGCGCCGATTCCAGTTCGCTGCATTGCCATTCACTCCAATGCGCCGATTCCAGTTCGCTGCATTGCCATTCACTCCAATGCGCCGATTCCAGTTCGCTGCATTGCCATTCACTCCAATGCGCCGATTCCAGTTCGCTGCATTGCCATTCACTCCAATGCGCCGATTCCAGTTCGCTGCATTGCCATTCACTCCAATGCGCCGATTCCAGTTCGCTGCATTGCCATTCACTCCAATGCGCCGATTCCAGTTCGCTGCATTGCCATTCACTCCAATGCGCCGATTCCAGTTCGCTGCATTGCCATTCACTCCAATGCGCCGATTCCAGTTCGCTGCATTGCCATTCACTCCAATGCGCCGATTCCAGTTCGCTGCATTGCCATTCACTCCAATGCGCCGATTCCAGTTCGCTGCATTGCCATTCACTCCAATGCGCCGATTCCAGTTCGCTGCATTGCCATTCACTCCAATGCGCCGATTCCAGTTCGCTGCATTGCCATTCACTCCAATGCGCCGATTCCAGTTCGCTGCATTGCCATTCACTCCAATGCGCCGATTCCAGTTCGCTGCATTGCCATTCACTCCAATGCGCCGATTCCAGTTCGCTGCATTGCCATTCACTCCAATGCGCCGATTCCAGTTCGCTGCATTGCCATTCACTCCAATGCGCCGATTCCAGTTCGCTGCATTGCCATTCACTCCAATGCGCCGATTCCAGTTCGCTGCATTGCCATTCACTCCAATGCGCCGATTCCAGTTCGCTGCATTGCCATTCACTCCAATGCGCCGATTCCAGTTCGCTGCATTGCCATTCACTCCAATGCGCCGATTCCAGTTCGCTGCATTGCCATTCACTCCAATGCGCCGATTCCAGTTCGCTGCATTGCCATTCACTCCAATGCGCCGATTCCAGTTCGCTGCATTGCCATTCACTCCAATGCGCCGATTCCAGTTCGCTGCATTGCCATTCACTCCAATGCGCCGATTCCAGTTCGCTGCATTGCCATTCACTCCAATGCGCCGATTCCAGTTCGCTGCATTGCCATTCACTCCAATGCGCCGATTCCAGTTCGCTGCATTGCCATTCACTCCAATGCGCCGATTCCAGTTCGCTGCATTGCCATTCACTCCAATGCGCCGATTCCAGTTCGCTGCATTGCCATTCACTCCAATGCGCCGATTCCAGTTCGCTGCATTGCCATTCACTCCAATGCGCCGATTCCAGTTCGCTGCATTGCCATTCACTCCAATGCGCCGATTCCAGTTCGCTGCATTGCCATTCACTCCAATGCGCCGATTCCAGTTCGCTGCATTGCCATTCACTCCAATGCGCCGATTCCAGTTCGCTGCATTGCCATTCACTCCAATGCGCCGATTCCAGTTCGCTGCATTGCCATTCACTCCAATGCGCCGATTCCAGTTCGCTGCATTGCCATTCACTCCAATGCGCCGATTCCAGTTCGCTGCATTGCCATTCACTCCAATGCGCCGATTCCAGTTCGCTGCATTGCCATTCACTCCAATGCGCCGATTCCAGTTCGCTGCATTGCCATTCACTCCAATGCGCCGATTCCAGTTCGCTGCATTGCCATTCACTCCAATGCGCCGATTCCAGTTCGCTGCATTGCCATTCACTCCAATGCGCCGATTCCAGTTCGCTGCATTGCCATTCACTCCAATGCGCCGATTCCAGTTCGCTGCATTGCCATTCACTCCAATGCGCCGATTCCAGTTCGCTGCATTGCCATTCACTCCAATGCGCCGATTCCAGTTCGCTGCATTGCCATTCACTCCAATGCGCCGATTCCAGTTCGCTGCATTGCCATTCACTCCAATGCGCCGATTCCAGTTCGCTGCATTGCCATTCACTCCAATGCGCCGATTCCAGTTCGCTGCATTGCCATTCACTCCAATGCGCCGATTCCAGTTCGCTGCATTGCCATTCACTCCAATGCGCCGATTCCAGTTCGCTGCATTGCCATTCACTCCAATGCGCCGATTCCAGTTCGCTGCATTGCCATTCACTCCAATGCGCCGATTCCAGTTCGCTGCATTGCCATTCACTCCAATGCGCCGATTCCAGTTCGCTGCATTGCCATTCACTCCAATGCGCCGATTCCAGTTCGCTGCATTGCCATTCACTCCAATGCGCCGATTCCAGTTCGCTGCATTGCCATTCACTCCAATGCGCCGATTCCAGTTCGCTGCATTGCCATTCACTCCAATGCGCCGATTCCAGTTCGCTGCATTGCCATTCACTCCAATGCGCCGATTCCAGTTCGCTGCATTGCCATTCACTCCAATGCGCCGATTCCAGTTCGCTGCATTGCCATTCACTCCAATGCGCCGATTCCAGTTCGCTGCATTGCCATTCACTCCAATGCGCCGATTCCAGTTCGCTGCATTGCCATTCACTCCAATGCGCCGATTCCAGTTCGCTGCATTGCCATTCACTCCAATGCGCCGATTCCAGTTCGCTGCATTGCCATTCACTCCAATGCGCCGATTCCAGTTCGCTGCATTGCCATTCACTCCAATGCGCCGATTCCAGTTCGCTGCATTGCCATTCACTCCAATGCGCCGATTCCAGTTCGCTGCATTGCCATTCACTCCAATGCGCCGATTCCAGTTCGCTGCATTGCCATTCACTCCAATGCGCCGATTCCAGTTCGCTGCATTGCCATTCACTCCAATGCGCCGATTCCAGTTCGCTGCATTGCCATTCACTCCAATGCGCCGATTCCAGTTCGCTGCATTGCCATTCACTCCAATGCGCCGATTCCAGTTCGCTGCATTGCCATTCACTCCAATGCGCCGATTCCAGTTCGCTGCATTGCCATTCACTCCAATGCGCCGATTCCAGTTCGCTGCATTGCCATTCACTCCAATGCGCCGATTCCAGTTCGCTGCATTGCCATTCACTCCAATGCGCCGATTCCAGTTCGCTGCATTGCCATTCACTCCAATGCGCCGATTCCAGTTCGCTGCATTGCCATTCACTCCAATGCGCCGATTCCAGTTCGCTGCATTGCCATTCACTCCAATGCGCCGATTCCAGTTCGCTGCATTGCCATTCACTCCAATGCGCCGATTCCAGTTCGCTGCATTGCCATTCACTCCAATGCGCCGATTCCAGTTCGCTGCATTGCCATTCACTCCAATGCGCCGATTCCAGTTCGCTGCATTGCCATTCACTCCAATGCGCCGATTCCAGTTCGCTGCATTGCCATTCACTCCAATGCGCCGATTCCAGTTCGCTGCATTGCCATTCACTCCAATGCGCCGATTCCAGTTCGCTGCATTGCCATTCACTCCAATGCGCCGATTCCAGTTCGCTGCATTGCCATTCACTCCAATGCGCCGATTCCAGTTCGCTGCATTGCCATTCACTCCAATGCGCCGATTCCAGTTCGCTGCATTGCCATTCACTCCAATGCGCCGATTCCAGTTCGCTGCATTGCCATTCACTCCAATGCGCCGATTCCAGTTCGCTGCATTGCCATTCACTCCAATGCGCCGATTCCAGTTCGCTGCATTGCCATTCACTCCAATGCGCCGATTCCAGTTCGCTGCATTGCCATTCACTCCAATGCGCCGATTCCAGTTCGCTGCATTGCCATTCACTCCAATGCGCCGATTCCAGTTCGCTGCATTGCCATTCACTCCAATGCGCCGATTCCAGTTCGCTGCATTGCCATTCACTCCAATGCGCCGATTCCAGTTCGCTGCATTGCCATTCACTCCAATGCGCCGATTCCAGTTCGCTGCATTGCCATTCACTCCAATGCGCCGATTCCAGTTCGCTGCATTGCCATTCACTCCAATGCGCCGATTCCAGTTCGCTGCATTGCCATTCACTCCAATGCGCCGATTCCAGTTCGCTGCATTGCCATTCACTCCAATGCGCCGATTCCAGTTCGCTGCATTGCCATTCACTCCAATGCGCCGATTCCAGTTCGCTGCATTGCCATTCACTCCAATGCGCCGATTCCAGTTCGCTGCATTGCCATTCACTCCAATGCGCCGATTCCAGTTCGCTGCATTGCCATTCACTCCAATGCGCCGATTCCAGTTCGCTGCATTGCCATTCACTCCAATGCGCCGATTCCAGTTCGCTGCATTGCCATTCACTCCAATGCGCCGATTCCAGTTCGCTGCATTGCCATTCACTCCAATGCGCCGATTCCAGTTCGCTGCATTGCCATTCACTCCAATGCGCCGATTCCAGTTCGCTGCATTGCCATTCACTCCAATGCGCCGATTCCAGTTCGCTGCATTGCCATTCACTCCAATGCGCCGATTCCAGTTCGCTGCATTGCCATTCACTCCAATGCGCCGATTCCAGTTCGCTGCATTGCCATTCACTCCAATGCGCCGATTCCAGTTCGCTGCATTGCCATTCACTCCAATGCGCCGATTCCAGTTCGCTGCATTGCCATTCACTCCAATGCGCCGATTCCAGTTCGCTGCATTGCCATTCACTCCAATGCGCCGATTCCAGTTCGCTGCATTGCCATTCACTCCAATGCGCCGATTCCAGTTCGCTGCATTGCCATTCACTCCAATGCGCCGATTCCAGTTCGCTGCATTGCCATTCACTCCAATGCGCCGATTCCAGTTCGCTGCATTGCCATTCACTCCAATGCGCCGATTCCAGTTCGCTGCATTGCCATTCACTCCAATGCGCCGATTCCAGTTCGCTGCATTGCCATTCACTCCAATGCGCCGATTCCAGTTCGCTGCATTGCCATTCACTCCAATGCGCCGATTCCAGTTCGCTGCATTGCCATTCACTCCAATGCGCCGATTCCAGTTCGCTGCATTGCCATTCACTCCAATGCGCCGATTCCAGTTCGCTGCATTGCCATTCACTCCAATGCGCCGATTCCAGTTCGCTGCATTGCCATTCACTCCAATGCGCCGATTCCAGTTCGCTGCATTGCCATTCACTCCAATGCGCCGATTCCAGTTCGCTGCATTGCCATTCACTCCAATGCGCCGATTCCAGTTCGCTGCATTGCCATTCACTCCAATGCGCCGATTCCAGTTCGCTGCATTGCCATTCACTCCAATGCGCCGATTCCAGTTCGCTGCATTGCCATTCACTCCAATGCGCCGATTCCAGTTCGCTGCATTGCCATTCACTCCAATGCGCCGATTCCAGTTCGCTGCATTGCCATTCACTCCAATGCGCCGATTCCAGTTCGCTGCATTGCCATTCACTCCAATGCGCCGATTCCAGTTCGCTGCATTGCCATTCACTCCAATGCGCCGATTCCAGTTCGCTGCATTGCCATTCACTCCAATGCGCCGATTCCAGTTCGCTGCATTGCCATTCACTCCAATGCGCCGATTCCAGTTCGCTGCATTGCCATTCACTCCAATGCGCCGATTCCAGTTCGCTGCATTGCCATTCACTCCAATGCGCCGATTCCAGTTCGCTGCATTGCCATTCACTCCAATGCGCCGATTCCAGTTCGCTGCATTGCCATTCACTCCAATGCGCCGATTCCAGTTCGCTGCATTGCCATTCACTCCAATGCGCCGATTCCAGTTCGCTGCATTGCCATTCACTCCAATGCGCCGATTCCAGTTCGCTGCATTGCCATTCACTCCAATGCGCCGATTCCAGTTCGCTGCATTGCCATTCACTCCAATGCGCCGATTCCAGTTCGCTGCATTGCCATTCACTCCAATGCGCCGATTCCAGTTCGCTGCATTGCCATTCACTCCAATGCGCCGATTCCAGTTCGCTGCATTGCCATTCACTCCAATGCGCCGATTCCAGTTCGCTGCATTGCCATTCACTCCAATGCGCCGATTCCAGTTCGCTGCATTGCCATTCACTCCAATGCGCCGATTCCAGTTCGCTGCATTGCCATTCACTCCAATGCGCCGATTCCAGTTCGCTGCATTGCCATTCACTCCAATGCGCCGATTCCAGTTCGCTGCATTGCCATTCACTCCAATGCGCCGATTCCAGTTCGCTGCATTGCCATTCACTCCAATGCGCCGATTCCAGTTCGCTGCATTGCCATTCACTCCAATGCGCCGATTCCAGTTCGCTGCATTGCCATTCACTCCAATGCGCCGATTCCAGTTCGCTGCATTGCCATTCACTCCAATGCGCCGATTCCAGTTCGCTGCATTGCCATTCACTCCAATGCGCCGATTCCAGTTCGCTGCATTGCCATTCACTCCAATGCGCCGATTCCAGTTCGCTGCATTGCCATTCACTCCAATGCGCCGATTCCAGTTCGCTGCATTGCCATTCACTCCAATGCGCCGATTCCAGTTCGCTGCATTGCCATTCACTCCAATGCGCCGATTCCAGTTCGCTGCATTGCCATTCACTCCAATGCGCCGATTCCAGTTCGCTGCATTGCCATTCACTCCAATGCGCCGATTCCAGTTCGCTGCATTGCCATTCACTCCAATGCGCCGA
The DNA here is from genome assembly GCA_030390025.1 of Squalus acanthias. NCBI lineage: Eukaryota > Metazoa > Chordata > Chondrichthyes > Squaliformes > Squalidae > Squalus > Squalus acanthias. The sequence goes on from JASTWF010000948.1 coordinate 30,616, forward strand.
TTCCAGTTCGCTGCATTGCCATTCACTCCAATGCGCCGATTCCAGTTCGCTGCATTGCCATTCACTCCAATGCGCCGATTCCAGTTCGCTGCATTGCCATTCACTCCAATGCGCCGATTCCAGTTCGCTGCATTGCCATTCACTCCAATGCGCCGATTCCAGTTCGCTGCATTGCCATTCACTCCAATGCGCCGATTCCAGTTCGCTGCATTGCCATTCACTCCAATGCGCCGATTCCAGTTCGCTGCATTGCCATTCACTCCAATGCGCCGATTCCAGTTCGCTGCATTGCCATTCACTCCAATGCGCCGATTCCAGTTCGCTGCATTGCCATTCACTCCAATGCGCCGATTCCAGTTCGCTGCATTGCCATTCACTCCAATGCGCCGATTCCAGTTCGCTGCATTGCCATTCACTCCAATGCGCCGATTCCAGTTCGCTGCATTGCCATTCACTCCAATGCGCCGATTCCAGTTCGCTGCATTGCCATTCACTCCAATGCGCCGATTCCAGTTCGCTGCATTGCCATTCACTCCAATGCGCCGATTCCAGTTCGCTGCATTGCCATTCACTCCAATGCGCCGATTCCAGTTCGCTGCATTGCCATTCACTCCAATGCGCCGATTCCAGTTCGCTGCATTGCCATTCACTCCAATGCGCCGATTCCAGTTCGCTGCATTGCCATTCACTCCAATGCGCCGATTCCAGTTCGCTGCATTGCCATTCACTCCAATGCGCCGATTCCAGTTCGCTGCATTGCCATTCACTCCAATGCGCCGATTCCAGTTCGCTGCATTGCCATTCACTCCAATGCGCCGATTCCAGTTCGCTGCATTGCCATTCACTCCAATGCGCCGATTCCAGTTCGCTGCATTGCCATTCACTCCAATGCGCCGATTCCAGTTCGCTGCATTGCCATTCACTCCAATGCGCCGATTCCAGTTCGCTGCATTGCCATTCACTCCAATGCGCCGATTCCAGTTCGCTGCATTGCCATTCACTCCAATGCGCCGATTCCAGTTCGCTGCATTGCCATTCACTCCAATGCGCCGATTCCAGTTCGCTGCATTGCCATTCACTCCAATGCGCCGATTCCAGTTCGCTGCATTGCCATTCACTCCAATGCGCCGATTCCAGTTCGCTGCATTGCCATTCACTCCAATGCGCCGATTCCAGTTCGCTGCATTGCCATTCACTCCAATGCGCCGATTCCAGTTCGCTGCATTGCCATTCACTCCAATGCGCCGATTCCAGTTCGCTGCATTGCCATTCACTCCAATGCGCCGATTCCAGTTCGCTGCATTGCCATTCACTCCAATGCGCCGATTCCAGTTCGCTGCATTGCCATTCACTCCAATGCGCCGATTCCAGTTCGCTGCATTGCCATTCACTCCAATGCGCCGATTCCAGTTCGCTGCATTGCCATTCACTCCAATGCGCCGATTCCAGTTCGCTGCATTGCCATTCACTCCAATGCGCCGATTCCAGTTCGCTGCATTGCCATTCACTCCAATGCGCCGATTCCAGTTCGCTGCATTGCCATTCACTCCAATGCGCCGATTCCAGTTCGCTGCATTGCCATTCACTCCAATGCGCCGATTCCAGTTCGCTGCATTGCCATTCACTCCAATGCGCCGATTCCAGTTCGCTGCATTGCCATTCACTCCAATGCGCCGATTCCAGTTCGCTGCATTGCCATTCACTCCAATGCGCCGATTCCAGTTCGCTGCATTGCCATTCACTCCAATGCGCCGATTCCAGTTCGCTGCATTGCCATTCACTCCAATGCGCCGATTCCAGTTCGCTGCATTGCCATTCACTCCAATGCGCCGATTCCAGTTCGCTGCATTGCCATTCACTCCAATGCGCCGATTCCAGTTCGCTGCATTGCCATTCACTCCAATGCGCCGATTCCAGTTCGCTGCATTGCCATTCACTCCAATGCGCCGATTCCAGTTCGCTGCATTGCCATTCACTCCAATGCGCCGATTCCAGTTCGCTGCATTGCCATTCACTCCAATGCGCCGATTCCAGTTCGCTGCATTGCCATTCACTCCAATGCGCCGATTCCAGTTCGCTGCATTGCCATTCACTCCAATGCGCCGATTCCAGTTCGCTGCATTGCCATTCACTCCAATGCGCCGATTCCAGTTCGCTGCATTGCCATTCACTCCAATGCGCCGATTCCAGTTCGCTGCATTGCCATTCACTCCAATGCGCCGATTCCAGTTCGCTGCATTGCCATTCACTCCAATGCGCCGATTCCAGTTCGCTGCATTGCCATTCACTCCAATGCGCCGATTCCAGTTCGCTGCATTGCCATTCACTCCAATGCGCCGATTCCAGTTCGCTGCATTGCCATTCACTCCAATGCGCCGATTCCAGTTCGCTGCATTGCCATTCACTCCAATGCGCCGATTCCAGTTCGCTGCATTGCCATTCACTCCAATGCGCCGATTCCAGTTCGCTGCATTGCCATTCACTCCAATGCGCCGATTCCAGTTCGCTGCATTGCCATTCACTCCAATGCGCCGATTCCAGTTCGCTGCATTGCCATTCACTCCAATGCGCCGATTCCAGTTCGCTGCATTGCCATTCACTCCAATGCGCCGATTCCAGTTCGCTGCATTGCCATTCACTCCAATGCGCCGATTCCAGTTCGCTGCATTGCCATTCACTCCAATGCGCCGATTCCAGTTCGCTGCATTGCCATTCACTCCAATGCGCCGATTCCAGTTCGCTGCATTGCCATTCACTCCAATGCGCCGATTCCAGTTCGCTGCATTGCCATTCACTCCAATGCGCCGATTCCAGTTCGCTGCATTGCCATTCACTCCAATGCGCCGATTCCAGTTCGCTGCATTGCCATTCACTCCAATGCGCCGATTCCAGTTCGCTGCATTGCCATTCACTCCAATGCGCCGATTCCAGTTCGCTGCATTGCCATTCACTCCAATGCGCCGATTCCAGTTCGCTGCATTGCCATTCACTCCAATGCGCCGATTCCAGTTCGCTGCATTGCCATTCACTCCAATGCGCCGATTCCAGTTCGCTGCATTGCCATTCACTCCAATGCGCCGATTCCAGTTCGCTGCATTGCCATTCACTCCAATGCGCCGATTCCAGTTCGCTGCATTGCCATTCACTCCAATGCGCCGATTCCAGTTCGCTGCATTGCCATTCACTCCAATGCGCCGATTCCAGTTCGCTGCATTGCCATTCACTCCAATGCGCCGATTCCAGTTCGCTGCATTGCCATTCACTCCAATGCGCCGATTCCAGTTCGCTGCATTGCCATTCACTCCAATGCGCCGATTCCAGTTCGCTGCATTGCCATTCACTCCAATGCGCCGATTCCAGTTCGCTGCATTGCCATTCACTCCAATGCGCCGATTCCAGTTCGCTGCATTGCCATTCACTCCAATGCGCCGATTCCAGTTCGCTGCATTGCCATTCACTCCAATGCGCCGATTCCAGTTCGCTGCATTGCCATTCACTCCAATGCGCCGATTCCAGTTCGCTGCATTGCCATTCACTCCAATGCGCCGATTCCAGTTCGCTGCATTGCCATTCACTCCAATGCGCCGATTCCAGTTCGCTGCATTGCCATTCACTCCAATGCGCCGATTCCAGTTCGCTGCATTGCCATTCACTCCAATGCGCCGATTCCAGTTCGCTGCATTGCCATTCACTCCAATGCGCCGATTCCAGTTCGCTGCATTGCCATTCACTCCAATGCGCCGATTCCAGTTCGCTGCATTGCCATTCACTCCAATGCGCCGATTCCAGTTCGCTGCATTGCCATTCACTCCAATGCGCCGATTCCAGTTCGCTGCATTGCCATTCACTCCAATGCGCCGATTCCAGTTCGCTGCATTGCCATTCACTCCAATGCGCCGATTCCAGTTCGCTGCATTGCCATTCACTCCAATGCGCCGATTCCAGTTCGCTGCATTGCCATTCACTCCAATGCGCCGATTCCAGTTCGCTGCATTGCCATTCACTCCAATGCGCCGATTCCAGTTCGCTGCATTGCCATTCACTCCAATGCGCCGATTCCAGTTCGCTGCATTGCCATTCACTCCAATGCGCCGATTCCAGTTCGCTGCATTGCCATTCACTCCAATGCGCCGATTCCAGTTCGCTGCATTGCCATTCACTCCAATGCGCCGATTCCAGTTCGCTGCATTGCCATTCACTCCAATGCGCCGATTCCAGTTCGCTGCATTGCCATTCACTCCAATGCGCCGATTCCAGTTCGCTGCATTGCCATTCACTCCAATGCGCCGATTCCAGTTCGCTGCATTGCCATTCACTCCAATGCGCCGATTCCAGTTCGCTGCATTGCCATTCACTCCAATGCGCCGATTCCAGTTCGCTGCATTGCCATTCACTCCAATGCGCCGATTCCAGTTCGCTGCATTGCCATTCACTCCAATGCGCCGATTCCAGTTCGCTGCATTGCCATTCACTCCAATGCGCCGATTCCAGTTCGCTGCATTGCCATTCACTCCAATGCGCCGATTCCAGTTCGCTGCATTGCCATTCACTCCAATGCGCCGATTCCAGTTCGCTGCATTGCCATTCACTCCAATGCGCCGATTCCAGTTCGCTGCATTGCCATTCACTCCAATGCGCCGATTCCAGTTCGCTGCATTGCCATTCACTCCAATGCGCCGATTCCAGTTCGCTGCATTGCCATTCACTCCAATGCGCCGATTCCAGTTCGCTGCATTGCCATTCACTCCAATGCGCCGATTCCAGTTCGCTGCATTGCCATTCACTCCAATGCGCCGATTCCAGTTCGCTGCATTGCCATTCACTCCAATGCGCCGATTCCAGTTCGCTGCATTGCCATTCACTCCAATGCGCCGATTCCAGTTCGCTGCATTGCCATTCACTCCAATGCGCCGATTCCAGTTCGCTGCATTGCCATTCACTCCAATGCGCCGATTCCAGTTCGCTGCATTGCCATTCACTCCAATGCGCCGATTCCAGTTCGCTGCATTGCCATTCACTCCAATGCGCCGATTCCAGTTCGCTGCATTGCCATTCACTCCAATGCGCCGATTCCAGTTCGCTGCATTGCCATTCACTCCAATGCGCCGATTCCAGTTCGCTGCATTGCCATTCACTCCAATGCGCCGATTCCAGTTCGCTGCATTGCCATTCACTCCAATGCGCCGATTCCAGTTCGCTGCATTGCCATTCACTCCAATGCGCCGATTCCAGTTCGCTGCATTGCCATTCACTCCAATGCGCCGATTCCAGTTCGCTGCATTGCCATTCACTCCAATGCGCCGATTCCAGTTCGCTGCATTGCCATTCACTCCAATGCGCCGATTCCAGTTCGCTGCATTGCCATTCACTCCAATGCGCCGATTCCAGTTCGCTGCATTGCCATTCACTCCAATGCGCCGATTCCAGTTCGCTGCATTGCCATTCACTCCAATGCGCCGATTCCAGTTCGCTGCATTGCCATTCACTCCAATGCGCCGATTCCAGTTCGCTGCATTGCCATTCACTCCAATGCGCCGATTCCAGTTCGCTGCATTGCCATTCACTCCAATGCGCCGATTCCAGTTCGCTGCATTGCCATTCACTCCAATGCGCCGATTCCAGTTCGCTGCATTGCCATTCACTCCAATGCGCCGATTCCAGTTCGCTGCATTGCCATTCACTCCAATGCGCCGATTCCAGTTCGCTGCATTGCCATTCACTCCAATGCGCCGATTCCAGTTCGCTGCATTGCCATTCACTCCAATGCGCCGATTCCAGTTCGCTGCATTGCCATTCACTCCAATGCGCCGATTCCAGTTCGCTGCATTGCCATTCACTCCAATGCGCCGATTCCAGTTCGCTGCATTGCCATTCACTCCAATGCGCCGATTCCAGTTCGCTGCATTGCCATTCACTCCAATGCGCCGATTCCAGTTCGCTGCATTGCCATTCACTCCAATGCGCCGATTCCAGTTCGCTGCATTGCCATTCACTCCAATGCGCCGATTCCAGTTCGCTGCATTGCCATTCACTCCAATGCGCCGATTCCAGTTCGCTGCATTGCCATTCACTCCAATGCGCCGATTCCAGTTCGCTGCATTGCCATTCACTCCAATGCGCCGATTCCAGTTCGCTGCATTGCCATTCACTCCAATGCGCCGATTCCAGTTCGCTGCATTGCCATTCACTCCAATGCGCCGATTCCAGTTCGCTGCATTGCCATTCACTCCAATGCGCCGATTCCAGTTCGCTGCATTGCCATTCACTCCAATGCGCCGATTCCAGTTCGCTGCATTGCCATTCACTCCAATGCGCCGATTCCAGTTCGCTGCATTGCCATTCACTCCAATGCGCCGATTCCAGTTCGCTGCATTGCCATTCACTCCAATGCGCCGATTCCAGTTCGCTGCATTGCCATTCACTCCAATGCGCCGATTCCAGTTCGCTGCATTGCCATTCACTCCAATGCGCCGATTCCAGTTCGCTGCATTGCCATTCACTCCAATGCGCCGATTCCAGTTCGCTGCATTGCCATTCACTCCAATGCGCCGATTCCAGTTCGCTGCATTGCCATTCACTCCAATGCGCCGATTCCAGTTCGCTGCATTGCCATTCACTCCAATGCGCCGATTCCAGTTCGCTGCATTGCCATTCACTCCAATGCGCCGATTCCAGTTCGCTGCATTGCCATTCACTCCAATGCGCCGATTCCAGTTCGCTGCATTGCCATTCACTCCAATGCGCCGATTCCAGTTCGCTGCATTGCCATTCACTCCAATGCGCCGATTCCAGTTCGCTGCATTGCCATTCACTCCAATGCGCCGATTCCAGTTCGCTGCATTGCCATTCACTCCAATGCGCCGATTCCAGTTCGCTGCATTGCCATTCACTCCAATGCGCCGATTCCAGTTCGCTGCATTGCCATTCACTCCAATGCGCCGATTCCAGTTCGCTGCATTGCCATTCACTCCAATGCGCCGATTCCAGTTCGCTGCATTGCCATTCACTCCAATGCGCCGATTCCAGTTCGCTGCATTGCCATTCACTCCAATGCGCCGATTCCAGTTCGCTGCATTGCCATTCACTCCAATGCGCCGATTCCAGTTCGCTGCATTGCCATTCACTCCAATGCGCCGATTCCAGTTCGCTGCATTGCCATTCACTCCAATGCGCCGATTCCAGTTCGCTGCATTGCCATTCACTCCAATGCGCCGATTCCAGTTCGCTGCATTGCCATTCACTCCAATGCGCCGATTCCAGTTCGCTGCATTGCCATTCACTCCAATGCGCCGATTCCAGTTCGCTGCATTGCCATTCACTCCAATGCGCCGATTCCAGTTCGCTGCATTGCCATTCACTCCAATGCGCCGATTCCAGTTCGCTGCATTGCCATTCACTCCAATGCGCCGATTCCAGTTCGCTGCATTGCCATTCACTCCAATGCGCCGATTCCAGTTCGCTGCATTGCCATTCACTCCAATGCGCCGATTCCAGTTCGCTGCATTGCCATTCACTCCAATGCGCCGATTCCAGTTCGCTGCATTGCCATTCACTCCAATGCGCCGATTCCAGTTCGCTGCATTGCCATTCACTCCAATGCGCCGATTCCAGTTCGCTGCATTGCCATTCACTCCAATGCGCCGATTCCAGTTCGCTGCATTGCCATTCACTCCAATGCGCCGATTCCAGTTCGCTGCATTGCCATTCACTCCAATGCGCCGATTCCAGTTCGCTGCATTGCCATTCACTCCAATGCGCCGATTCCAGTTCGCTGCATTGCCATTCACTCCAATGCGCCGATTCCAGTTCGCTGCATTGCCATTCACTCCAATGCGCCGATTCCAGTTCGCTGCATTGCCATTCACTCCAATGCGCCGATTCCAGTTCGCTGCATTGCCATTCACTCCAATGCGCCGATTCCAGTTCGCTGCATTGCCATTCACTCCAATGCGCCGATTCCAGTTCGCTGCATTGCCATTCACTCCAATGCGCCGATTCCAGTTCGCTGCATTGCCATTCACTCCAATGCGCCGATTCCAGTTCGCTGCATTGCCATTCACTCCAATGCGCCGATTCCAGTTCGCTGCATTGCCATTCACTCCAATGCGCCGATTCCAGTTCGCTGCATTGCCATTCACTCCAATGCGCCGATTCCAGTTCGCTGCATTGCCATTCACTCCAATGCGCCGATTCCAGTTCGCTGCATTGCCATTCACTCCAATGCGCCGATTCCAGTTCGCTGCATTGCCATTCACTCCAATGCGCCGATTCCAGTTCGCTGCATTGCCATTCACTCCAATGCGCCGATTCCAGTTCGCTGCATTGCCATTCACTCCAATGCGCCGATTCCAGTTCGCTGCATTGCCATTCACTCCAATGCGCCGATTCCAGTTCGCTGCATTGCCATTCACTCCAATGCGCCGATTCCAGTTCGCTGCATTGCCATTCACTCCAATGCGCCGATTCCAGTTCGCTGCATTGCCATTCACTCCAATGCGCCGATTCCAGTTCGCTGCATTGCCATTCACTCCAATGCGCCGATTCCAGTTCGCTGCATTGCCATTCACTCCAATGCGCCGATTCCAGTTCGCTGCATTGCCATTCACTCCAATGCGCCGATTCCAGTTCGCTGCATTGCCATTCACTCCAATGCGCCGATTCCAGTTCGCTGCATTGCCATTCACTCCAATGCGCCGATTCCAGTTCGCTGCATTGCCATTCACTCCAATGCGCCGATTCCAGTTCGCTGCATTGCCATTCACTCCAATGCGCCGATTCCAGTTCGCTGCATTGCCATTCACTCCAATGCGCCGATTCCAGTTCGCTGCATTGCCATTCACTCCAATGCGCCGATTCCAGTTCGCTGCATTGCCATTCACTCCAATGCGCCGATTCCAGTTCGCTGCATTGCCATTCACTCCAATGCGCCGATTCCAGTTCGCTGCATTGCCATTCACTCCAATGCGCCGATTCCAGTTCGCTGCATTGCCATTCACTCCAATGCGCCGATTCCAGTTCGCTGCATTGCCATTCACTCCAATGCGCCGATTCCAGTTCGCTGCATTGCCATTCACTCCAATGCGCCGATTCCAGTTCGCTGCATTGCCATTCACTCCAATGCGCCGATTCCAGTTCGCTGCATTGCCATTCACTCCAATGCGCCGATTCCAGTTCGCTGCATTGCCATTCACTCCAATGCGCCGATTCCAGTTCGCTGCATTGCCATTCACTCCAATGCGCCGATTCCAGTTCGCTGCATTGCCATTCACTCCAATGCGCCGATTCCAGTTCGCTGCATTGCCATTCACTCCAATGCGCCGATTCCAGTTCGCTGCATTGCCATTCACTCCAATGCGCCGATTCCAGTTCGCTGCATTGCCATTCACTCCAATGCGCCGATTCCAGTTCGCTGCATTGCCATTCACTCCAATGCGCCGATTCCAGTTCGCTGCATTGCCATTCACTCCAATGCGCCGATTCCAGTTCGCTGCATTGCCATTCACTCCAATGCGCCGATTCCAGTTCGCTGCATTGCCATTCACTCCAATGCGCCGATTCCAGTTCGCTGCATTGCCATTCACTCCAATGCGCCGATTCCAGTTCGCTGCATTGCCATTCACTCCAATGCGCCGATTCCAGTTCGCTGCATTGCCATTCACTCCAATGCGCCGATTCCAGTTCGCTGCATTGCCATTCACTCCAATGCGCCGATTCCAGTTCGCTGCATTGCCATTCACTCCAATGCGCCGATTCCAGTTCGCTGCATTGCCATTCACTCCAATGCGCCGATTCCAGTTCGCTGCATTGCCATTCACTCCAATGCGCCGATTCCAGTTCGCTGCATTGCCATTCACTCCAATGCGCCGATTCCAGTTCGCTGCATTGCCATTCACTCCAATGCGCCGATTCCAGTTCGCTGCATTGCCATTCACTCCAATGCGCCGATTCCAGTTCGCTGCATTGCCATTCACTCCAATGCGCCGATTCCAGTTCGCTGCATTGCCATTCACTCCAATGCGCCGATTCCAGTTCGCTGCATTGCCATTCACTCCAATGCGCCGATTCCAGTTCGCTGCATTGCCATTCACTCCAATGCGCCGATTCCAGTTCGCTGCATTGCCATTCACTCCAATGCGCCGATTCCAGTTCGCTGCATTGCCATTCACTCCAATGCGCCGATTCCAGTTCGCTGCATTGCCATTCACTCCAATGCGCCGATTCCAGTTCGCTGCATTGCCATTCACTCCAATGCGCCGATTCCAGTTCGCTGCATTGCCATTCACTCCAATGCGCCGATTCCAGTTCGCTGCATTGCCATTCACTCCAATGCGCCGATTCCAGTTCGCTGCATTGCCATTCACTCCAATGCGCCGATTCCAGTTCGCTGCATTGCCATTCACTCCAATGCGCCGATTCCAGTTCGCTGCATTGCCATTCACTCCAATGCGCCGATTCCAGTTCGCTGCATTGCCATTCACTCCAATGCGCCGATTCCAGTTCGCTGCATTGCCATTCACTCCAATGCGCCGATTCCAGTTCGCTGCATTGCCATTCACTCCAATGCGCCGATTCCAGTTCGCTGCATTGCCATTCACTCCAATGCGCCGATTCCAGTTCGCTGCATTGCCATTCACTCCAATGCGCCGATTCCAGTTCGCTGCATTGCCATTCACTCCAATGCGCCGATTCCAGTTCGCTGCATTGCCATTCACTCCAATGCGCCGATTCCAGTTCGCTGCATTGCCATTCACTCCAATGCGCCGATTCCAGTTCGCTGCATTGCCATTCACTCCAATGCGCCGATTCCAGTTCGCTGCATTGCCATTCACTCCAATGCGCCGATTCCAGTTCGCTGCATTGCCATTCACTCCAATGCGCCGATTCCAGTTCGCTGCATTGCCATTCACTCCAATGCGCCGATTCCAGTTCGCTGCATTGCCATTCACTCCAATGCGCCGATTCCAGTTCGCTGCATTGCCATTCACTCCAATGCGCCGATTCCAGTTCGCTGCATTGCCATTCACTCCAATGCGCCGATTCCAGTTCGCTGCATTGCCATTCACTCCAATGCGCCGATTCCAGTTCGCTGCATTGCCATTCACTCCAATGCGCCGATTCCAGTTCGCTGCATTGCCATTCACTCCAATGCGCCGATTCCAGTTCGCTGCATTGCCATTCACTCCAATGCGCCGATTCCAGTTCGCTGCATTGCCATTCACTCCAATGCGCCGATTCCAGTTCGCTGCATTGCCATTCACTCCAATGCGCCGATTCCAGTTCGCTGCATTGCCATTCACTCCAATGCGCCGATTCCAGTTCGCTGCATTGCCATTCACTCCAATGCGCCGATTCCAGTTCGCTGCATTGCCATTCACTCCAATGCGCCGATTCCAGTTCGCTGCATTGCCATTCACTCCAATGCGCCGATTCCAGTTCGCTGCATTGCCATTCACTCCAATGCGCCGATTCCAGTTCGCTGCATTGCCATTCACTCCAATGCGCCGATTCCAGTTCGCTGCATTGCCATTCACTCCAATGCGCCGATTCCAGTTCGCTGCATTGCCATTCACTCCAATGCGCCGATTCCAGTTCGCTGCATTGCCATTCACTCCAATGCGCCGATTCCAGTTCGCTGCATTGCCATTCACTCCAATGCGCCGATTCCAGTTCGCTGCATTGCCATTCACTCCAATGCGCCGATTCCAGTTCGCTGCATTGCCATTCACTCCAATGCGCCGATTCCAGTTCGCTGCATTGCCATTCACTCCAATGCGCCGATTCCAGTTCGCTGCATTGCCATTCACTCCAATGCGCCGATTCCAGTTCGCTGCATTGCCATTCACTCCAATGCGCCGATTCCAGTTCGCTGCATTGCCATTCACTCCAATGCGCCGATTCCAGTTCGCTGCATTGCCATTCACTCCAATGCGCCGATTCCAGTTCGCTGCATTGCCATTCACTCCAATGCGCCGATTCCAGTTCGCTGCATTGCCATTCACTCCAATGCGCCGATTCCAGTTCGCTGCATTGCCATTCACTCCAATGCGCCGATTCCAGTTCGCTGCATTGCCATTCACTCCAATGCGCCGATTCCAGTTCGCTGCATTGCCATTCACTCCAATGCGCCGATTCCAGTTCGCTGCATTGCCATTCACTCCAATGCGCCGATTCCAGTTCGCTGCATTGCCATTCACTCCAATGCGCCGATTCCAGTTCGCTGCATTGCCATTCACTCCAATGCGCCGATTCCAGTTCGCTGCATTGCCATTCACTCCAATGCGCCGATTCCAGTTCGCTGCATTGCCATTCACTCCAATGCGCCGATTCCAGTTCGCTGCATTGCCATTCACTCCAATGCGCCGATTCCAGTTCGCTGCATTGCCATTCACTCCAATGCGCCGATTCCAGTTCGCTGCATTGCCATTCACTCCAATGCGCCGATTCCAGTTCGCTGCATTGCCATTCACTCCAATGCGCCGATTCCAGTTCGCTGCATTGCCATTCACTCCAATGCGCCGATTCCAGTTCGCTGCATTGCCATTCACTCCAATGCGCCGATTCCAGTTCGCTGCATTGCCATTCACTCCAATGCGCCGATTCCAGTTCGCTGCATTGCCATTCACTCCAATGCGCCGATTCCAGTTCGCTGCATTGCCATTCACTCCAATGCGCCGATTCCAGTTCGCTGCATTGCCATTCACTCCAATGCGCCGATTCCAGTTCGCTGCATTGCCATTCACTCCAATGCGCCGATTCCAGTTCGCTGCATTGCCATTCACTCCAATGCGCCGATTCCAGTTCGCTGCATTGCCATTCACTCCAATGCGCCGATTCCAGTTCGCTGCATTGCCATTCACTCCAATGCGCCGATTCCAGTTCGCTGCATTGCCATTCACTCCAATGCGCCGATTCCAGTTCGCTGCATTGCCATTCACTCCAATGCGCCGATTCCAGTTCGCTGCATTGCCATTCACTCCAATGCGCCGATTCCAGTTCGCTGCATTGCCATTCACTCCAATGCGCCGATTCCAGTTCGCTGCATTGCCATTCACTCCAATGCGCCGATTCCAGTTCGCTGCATTGCCATTCACTCCAATGCGCCGATTCCAGTTCGCTGCATTGCCATTCACTCCAATGCGCCGATTCCAGTTCGCTGCATTGCCATTCACTCCAATGCGCCGATTCCAGTTCGCTGCATTGCCATTCACTCCAATGCGCCGATTCCAGTTCGCTGCATTGCCATTCACTCCAATGCGCCGATTCCAGTTCGCTGCATTGCCATTCACTCCAATGCGCCGATTCCAGTTCGCTGCATTGCCATTCACTCCAATGCGCCGATTCCAGTTCGCTGCATTGCCATTCACTCCAATGCGCCGATTCCAGTTCGCTGCATTGCCATTCACTCCAATGCGCCGATTCCAGTTCGCTGCATTGCCATTCACTCCAATGCGCCGATTCCAGTTCGCTGCATTGCCATTCACTCCAATGCGCCGATTCCAGTTCGCTGCATTGCCATTCACTCCAATGCGCCGATTCCAGTTCGCTGCATTGCCATTCACTCCAATGCGCCGATTCCAGTTCGCTGCATTGCCATTCACTCCAATGCGCCGATTCCAGTTCGCTGCATTGCCATTCACTCCAATGCGCCGATTCCAGTTCGCTGCATTGCCATTCACTCCAATGCGCCGATTCCAGTTCGCTGCATTGCCATTCACTCCAATGCGCCGATTCCAGTTCGCTGCATTGCCATTCACTCCAATGCGCCGATTCCAGTTCGCTGCATTGCCATTCACTCCAATGCGCCGATTCCAGTTCGCTGCATTGCCATTCACTCCAATGCGCCGATTCCAGTTCGCTGCATTGCCATTCACTCCAATGCGCCGATTCCAGTTCGCTGCATTGCCATTCACTCCAATGCGCCGATTCCAGTTCGCTGCATTGCCATTCACTCCAATGCGCCGATTCCAGTTCGCTGCATTGCCATTCACTCCAATGCGCCGATTCCAGTTCGCTGCATTGCCATTCACTCCAATGCGCCGATTCCAGTTCGCTGCATTGCCATTCACTCCAATGCGCCGATTCCAGTTCGCTGCATTGCCATTCACTCCAATGCGCCGATTCCAGTTCGCTGCATTGCCATTCACTCCAATGCGCCGATTCCAGTTCGCTGCATTGCCATTCACTCCAATGCGCCGATTCCAGTTCGCTGCATTGCCATTCACTCCAATGCGCCGATTCCAGTTCGCTGCATTGCCATTCACTCCAATGCGCCGATTCCAGTTCGCTGCATTGCCATTCACTCCAATGCGCCGATTCCAGTTCGCTGCATTGCCATTCACTCCAATGCGCCGATTCCAGTTCGCTGCATTGCCATTCACTCCAATGCGCCGATTCCAGTTCGCTGCATTGCCATTCACTCCAATGCGCCGATTCCAGTTCGCTGCATTGCCATTCACTCCAATGCGCCGATTCCAGTTCGCTGCATTGCCATTCACTCCAATGCGCCGATTCCAGTTCGCTGCATTGCCATTCACTCCAATGCGCCGATTCCAGTTCGCTGCATTGCCATTCACTCCAATGCGCCGATTCCAGTTCGCTGCATTGCCATTCACTCCAATGCGCCGATTCCAGTTCGCTGCATTGCCATTCACTCCAATGCGCCGATTCCAGTTCGCTGCATTGCCATTCACTCCAATGCGCCGATTCCAGTTCGCTGCATTGCCATTCACTCCAATGCGCCGATTCCAGTTCGCTGCATTGCCATTCACTCCAATGCGCCGATTCCAGTTCGCTGCATTGCCATTCACTCCAATGCGCCGATTCCAGTTCGCTGCATTGCCATTCACTCCAATGCGCCGATTCCAGTTCGCTGCATTGCCATTCACTCCAATGCGCCGATTCCAGTTCGCTGCATTGCCATTCACTCCAATGCGCCGATTCCAGTTCGCTGCATTGCCATTCACTCCAATGCGCCGATTCCAGTTCGCTGCATTGCCATTCACTCCAATGCGCCGATTCCAGTTCGCTGCATTGCCATTCACTCCAATGCGCCGATTCCAGTTCGCTGCATTGCCATTCACTCCAATGCGCCGATTCCAGTTCGCTGCATTGCCATTCACTCCAATGCGCCGATTCCAGTTCGCTGCATTGCCATTCACTCCAATGCGCCGATTCCAGTTCGCTGCATTGCCATTCACTCCAATGCGCCGATTCCAGTTCGCTGCATTGCCATTCACTCCAATGCGCCGATTCCAGTTCGCTGCATTGCCATTCACTCCAATGCGCCGATTCCAGTTCGCTGCATTGCCATTCACTCCAATGCGCCGATTCCAGTTCGCTGCATTGCCATTCACTCCAATGCGCCGATTCCAGTTCGCTGCATTGCCATTCACTCCAATGCGCCGATTCCAGTTCGCTGCATTGCCATTCACTCCCAATGCGCCGATTCAGTTCGCTGCATTGCATTCACCTCCAAAGGCGCCAGATTCCAGTTCGCTGCATTGCCATTTCACTCCAATGCGCCGATTCAGTTCGCTGCATGGCCATTCACTCCAATGCGCCCCGATTCAGTTCGCTGCATTGCCATTCTCTCCAATGCGCCGATTCACGTTCGCTGCATTGCCATTCACTCCAAAGCGCCGATTACAGTCGCTGGCATTGCCCATTCACCCAACGGCGCCCGTTCCAGTTCGCTTGCATTGCCATTCACTCAAGGCGCCGATATCCAGTTCGCTGCATTGCCATTCACTCCAATGCGCCGATTCCAGTTCGCTGCATTGCCATTCACTCCAATGCGCCGATTCCAGTTCGCTGCATTGCCATTCACTCCAAGGCGCCGATTCCAGTTCGCTGCATTGCCATTCACTCCAATGCGCCGATTCCAGTTCGCTGCATTGCCATTCACTCCAATGCGCCGATTCCAGTTCGCTGCATTGCCATTCACTCCAATGCGCCGATTCCAGTTCGCTGCATTGCCATTCACTCCAATGCGCCGATTCCAGTTCGCTGCATTGCCATTCACTCCAATGCGCCGATTCCAGTTCGCTGCATTGCCATTCACTCCAATGCGCCGATTCCAGTTCGCTGCATTGCCATTCACTCCAATGCGCCGATTCCAGTTCGCTGCATTGCCATTCACTCCAATGCGCCGATTCCAGTTCGCTGCATTGCCATTCACTCCAATGCGCCGATTCCAGTTCGCTGCATTGCCATTCACTCCAATGCGCCGATTCCAGTTCGCTGCATTGCCATTCACTCCAATGCGCCGATTCCAGTTCGCTGCATTGCCATTCACTCCAATGCGCCGATTCCAGTTCGCTGCATTGCCATTCACTCCAATGCGCCGATTCCAGTTCGCTGCATTGCCATTCACTCCAATGCGCCGATTCCAGTTCGCTGCATTGCCATTCACTCCAATGCGCCGATTCCAGTTCGCTGCATTGCCATTCACTCCAATGCGCCGATTCCAGTTCGCTGCATTGCCATTCACTCCAATGCGCCGATTCCAGTTCGCTGCATTGCCATTCACTCCAATGCGCCGATTCCAGTTCGCTGCATTGCCATTCACTCCAATGCGCCGATTCCAGTTCGCTGCATTGCCATTCACTCCAATGCGCCGATTCCAGTTCGCTGCATTGCCATTCACTCCAATGCGCCGATTCCAGTTCGCTGCATTGCCATTCACTCCAATGCGCCGATTCCAGTTCGCTGCATTGCCATTCACTCCAATGCGCCGATTCCAGTTCGCTGCATTGCCATTCACTCCAATGCGCTGATTCCAGTTCGCTGCATTGCCATTCACTCCAATCTCCGAATCCAGTTCGCTGCATTGCCATTCACTCCAGAGCGCCGATTCCAGTTCGCTGCATTGCCATTCACTCCAATGCGCCGATTCCAGTTCGCTGCATTGCCATTCACTCCAATGCGCCGATTCCAGTTCGCTGCATTGCCATTCACTCCAATGCGCCGATTCCAGTTCGCTGCATTGCCATTCACTCCAATGCGCCGATTCCAGTTCGCTGCATTGCCATTCACTCCAATGCGCCGATTCCAGTTCGCTGCATTGCCATTCACTCCAATGCGCCGATTCCAGTTCGCTGCATTGCCATTCACTCCAATGCGCCGATTCCAGTTCGCTGCATTGCCATTCACTCCAATGCGCCGATTCCAGTTCGCTGCATTGCCATTCACTCCAATGCGCCGATTCCAGTTCGCTGCATTGCCATTCACTCCAATGCGCCGATTCCAGTTCGCTGCATTGCCATTCACTCCAATGCGCCGATTCCAGTTCGCTGCATTGCCATTCACTCCAATGCGCCGATTCCAGTTCGCTGCATTGCCATTCACTCCAATGCGCCGATTCCAGTTCGCTGCATTGCCATTCACTCCAATGCGCCGATTCCAGTTCGCTGCATTGCCATTCACTCCAATGCGCCGATTCCAGTTCGCTGCATTGCCATTCACTCCAATGCGCCGATTCCAGTTCGCTGCATTGCCATTCACTCCAATGCGCCGATTCCAGTTCGCTGCATTGCCATTCACTCCAATGCGCCGATTCCAGTTCGCTGCATTGCCATTCACTCCAATGCGCCGATTCCAGTTCGCTGCATTGCCATTCACTCCAATGCGCCGATTCCAGTTCGCTGCATTGCCATTCACTCCAATGCGCCGATTCCAGTTCGCTGCATTGCCATTCACTCCAATGCGCCGATTCCAGTTCGCTGCATTGCCATTCACTCCAATGCGCCGATTCCAGTTCGCTGCATTGCCATTCACTCCAATGCGCCGATTCCAGTTCGCTGCATTGCCATTCACTCCAATGCGCCGATTCCAGTTCGCTGCATTGCCATTCACTCCAATGCGCCGATTCCAGTTCGCTGCATTGCCATTCACTCCAATGCGCCGATTCCAGTTCGCTGCATTGCCATTCACTCCAATGCGCCGATTCCAGTTCGCTGCATTGCCATTCACTCCAATGCGCCGATTCCAGTTCGCTGCATTGCCATTCACTCCAATGCGCCGATTCCAGTTCGCTGCATTGCCATTCACTCCAATGCGCCGATTCCAGTTCGCTGCATTGCCATTCACTCCAATGCGCCGATTCCAGTTCGCTGCATTGCCATTCACTCCAATGCGCCGATTCCAGTTCGCTGCATTGCCATTCACTCCAATGCGCCGATTCCAGTTCGCTGCATTGCCATTCACTCCAATGCGCCGATTCCAGTTCGCTGCATTGCCATTCACTCCAATGCGCCGATTCCAGTTCGCTGCATTGCCATTCACTCCAATGCGCCGATTCCAGTTCGCTGCATTGCCATTCACTCCAATGCGCCGATTCCAGTTCGCTGCATTGCCATTCACTCCAATGCGCCGATTCCAGTTCGCTGCATTGCCATTCACTCCAATGCGCCGATTCCAGTTCGCTGCATTGCCATTCACTCCAATGCGCCGATTCCAGTTCGCTGCATTGCCATTCACTCCAATGCGCCGATTCCAGTTCGCTGCATTGCCATTCACTCCAATGCGCCGATTCCAGTTCGCTGCATTGCCATTCACTCCAATGCGCCGATTCCAGTTCGCTGCATTGCCATTCACTCCAATGCGCCGATTCCAGTTCGCTGCATTGCCATTCACTCCAATGCGCCGATTCCAGTTCGCTGCATTGCCATTCACTCCAATGCGCCGATTCCAGTTCGCTGCATTGCCATTCACTCCAATGCGCCGATTCCAGTTCGCTGCATTGCCATTCACTCCAATGCGCCGATTCCAGTTCGCTGCATTGCCATTCACTCCAATGCGCCGATTCCAGTTCGCTGCATTGCCATTCACTCCAATGCGCCGATTCCAGTTCGCTGCATTGCCATTCACTCCAATGCGCCGATTCCAGTTCGCTGCATTGCCATTCACTCCAATGCGCCGATTCCAGTTCGCTGCATTGCCATTCACTCCAATGCGCCGATTCCAGTTCGCTGCATTGCCATTCACTCCAATGCGCCGATTCCAGTTCGCTGCATTGCCATTCACTCCAATGCGCCGATTCCAGTTCGCTGCATTGCCATTCACTCCAATGCGCCGATTCCAGTTCGCTGCATTGCCATTCACTCCAATGCGCCGATTCCAGTTCGCTGCATTGCCATTCACTCCAATGCGCCGATTCCAGTTCGCTGCATTGCCATTCACTCCAATGCGCCGATTCCAGTTCGCTGCATTGCCATTCACTCCAATGCGCCGATTCCAGTTCGCTGCATTGCCATTCACTCCAATGCGCCGATTCCAGTTCGCTGCATTGCCATTCACTCCAATGCGCCGATTCCAGTTCGCTGCATTGCCATTCACTCCAATGCGCCGATTCCAGTTCGCTGCATTGCCATTCACTCCAATGCGCCGATTCCAGTTCGCTGCATTGCCATTCACTCCAATGCGCCGATTCCAGTTCGCTGCATTGCCATTCACTCCAATGCGCCGATTCCAGTTCGCTGCATTGCCATTCACTCCAATGCGCCGATTCCAGTTCGCTGCATTGCCATTCACTCCAATGCGCCGATTCCAGTTCGCTGCATTGCCATTCACTCCAATGCGCCGATTCCAGTTCGCTGCATTGCCATTCACTCCAATGCGCCGATTCCAGTTCGCTGCATTGCCATTCACTCCAATGCGCCGATTCCAGTTCGCTGCATTGCCATTCACTCCAATGCGCCGATTCCAGTTCGCTGCATTGCCATTCACTCCAATGCGCCGATTCCAGTTCGCTGCATTGCCATTCACTCCAATGCGCCGATTCCAGTTCGCTGCATTGCCATTCACTCCAATGCGCCGATTCCAGTTCGCTGCATTGCCATTCACTCCAATGCGCCGATTCCAGTTCGCTGCATTGCCATTCACTCCAATGCGCCGATTCCAGTTCGCTGCATTGCCATTCACTCCAATGCGCCGATTCCAGTTCGCTGCATTGCCATTCACTCCAATGCGCCGATTCCAGTTCGCTGCATTGCCATTCACTCCAATGCGCCGATTCCAGTTCGCTGCATTGCCATTCACTCCAATGCGCCGATTCCAGTTCGCTGCATTGCCATTCACTCCAATGCGCCGATTCCAGTTCGCTGCATTGCCATTCACTCCAATGCGCCGATTCCAGTTCGCTGCATTGCCATTCACTCCAATGCGCCGATTCCAGTTCGCTGCATTGCCATTCACTCCAATGCGCCGATTCCAGTTCGCTGCATTGCCATTCACTCCAATGCGCCGATTCCAGTTCGCTGCATTGCCATTCACTCCAATGCGCCGATTCCAGTTCGCTGCATTGCCATTCACTCCAATGCGCCGATTCCAGTTCGCTGCATTGCCATTCACTCCAATGCGCCGATTCCAGTTCGCTGCATTGCCATTCACTCCAATGCGCCGATTCCAGTTCGCTGCATTGCCATTCACTCCAATGCGCCGATTCCAGTTCGCTGCATTGCCATTCACTCCAATGCGCCGATTCCAGTTCGCTGCATTGCCATTCACTCCAATGCGCCGATTCCAGTTCGCTGCATTGCCATTCACTCCAATGCGCCGATTCCAGTTCGCTGCATTGCCATTCACTCCAATGCGCCGATTCCAGTTCGCTGCATTGCCATTCACTCCAATGCGCCGATTCCAGTTCGCTGCATTGCCATTCACTCCAATGCGCCGATTCCAGTTCGCTGCATTGCCATTCACTCCAATGCGCCGATTCCAGTTCGCTGCATTGCCATTCACTCCAATGCGCCGATTCCAGTTCGCTGCATTGCCATTCACTCCAATGCGCCGATTCCAGTTCGCTGCATTGCCATTCACTCCAATGCGCCGATTCCAGTTCGCTGCATTGCCATTCACTCCAATGCGCCGATTCCAGTTCGCTGCATTGCCATTCACTCCAATGCGCCGATTCCAGTTCGCTGCATTGCCATTCACTCCAATGCGCCGATTCCAGTTCGCTGCATTGCCATTCACTCCAATGCGCCGATTCCAGTTCGCTGCATTGCCATTCACTCCAATGCGCCGATTCCAGTTCGCTGCATTGCCATTCACTCCAATGCGCCGATTCCAGTTCGCTGCATTGCCATTCACTCCAATGCGCCGATTCCAGTTCGCTGCATTGCCATTCACTCCAATGCGCCGATTCCAGTTCGCTGCATTGCCATTCACTCCAATGCGCCGATTCCAGTTCGCTGCATTGCCATTCACTCCAATGCGCCGATTCCAGTTCGCTGCATTGCCATTCACTCCAATGCGCCGATTCCAGTTCGCTGCATTGCCATTCACTCCAATGCGCCGATTCCAGTTCGCTGCATTGCCATTCACTCCAATGCGCCGATTCCAGTTCGCTGCATTGCCATTCACTCCAATGCGCCGATTCCAGTTCGCTGCATTGCCATTCACTCCAATGCGCCGATTCCAGTTCGCTGCATTGCCATTCACTCCAATGCGCCGATTCCAGTTCGCTGCATTGCCATTCACTCCAATGCGCCGATTCCAGTTCGCTGCATTGCCATTCACTCCAATGCGCCGATTCCAGTTCGCTGCATTGCCATTCACTCCAATGCGCCGATTCCAGTTCGCTGCATTGCCATTCACTCCAATGCGCCGATTCCAGTTCGCTGCATTGCCATTCACTCCAATGCGCCGATTCCAGTTCGCTGCATTGCCATTCACTCCAATGCGCCGATTCCAGTTCGCTGCATTGCCATTCACTCCAATGCGCCGATTCCAGTTCGCTGCATTGCCATTCACTCCAATGCGCCGATTCCAGTTCGCTGCATTGCCATTCACTCCAATGCGCCGATTCCAGTTCGCTGCATTGCCATTCACTCCAATGCGCCGATTCCAGTTCGCTGCATTGCCATTCACTCCAATGCGCCGATTCCAGTTCGCTGCATTGCCATTCACTCCAATGCGCCGATTCCAGTTCGCTGCATTGCCATTCACTCCAATGCGCCGATTCCAGTTCGCTGCATTGCCATTCACTCCAATGCGCCGATTCCAGTTCGCTGCATTGCCATTCACTCCAATGCGCCGATTCCAGTTCGCTGCATTGCCATTCACTCCAATGCGCCGATTCCAGTTCGCTGCATTGCCATTCACTCCAATGCGCCGATTCCAGTTCGCTGCATTGCCATTCACTCCAATGCGCCGATTCCAGTTCGCTGCATTGCCATTCACTCCAATGCGCCGATTCCAGTTCGCTGCATTGCCATTCACTCCAATGCGCCGATTCCAGTTCGCTGCATTGCCATTCACTCCAATGCGCCGATTCCAGTTCGCTGCATTGCCATTCACTCCAATGCGCCGATTCCAGTTCGCTGCATTGCCATTCACTCCAATGCGCCGATTCCAGTTCGCTGCATTGCCATTCACTCCAATGCGCCGATTCCAGTTCGCTGCATTGCCATTCACTCCAATGCGCCGATTCCAGTTCGCTGCATTGCCATTCACTCCAATGCGCCGATTCCAGTTCGCTGCATTGCCATTCACTCCAATGCGCCGATTCCAGTTCGCTGCATTGCCATTCACTCCAATGCGCCGATTCCAGTTCGCTGCATTGCCATTCACTCCAATGCGCCGATTCCAGTTCGCTGCATTGCCATTCACTCCAATGCGCCGATTCCAGTTCGCTGCATTGCCATTCACTCCAATGCGCCGATTCCAGTTCGCTGCATTGCCATTCACTCCAATGCGCCGATTCCAGTTCGCTGCATTGCCATTCACTCCAATGCGCCGATTCCAGTTCGCTGCATTGCCATTCACTCCAATGCGCCGATTCCAGTTCGCTGCATTGCCATTCACTCCAATGCGCCGATTCCAGTTCGCTGCATTGCCATTCACTCCAATGCGCCGATTCCAGTTCGCTGCATTGCCATTCACTCCAATGCGCCGATTCCAGTTCGCTGCATTGCCATTCACTCCAATGCGCCGATTCCAGTTCGCTGCATTGCCATTCACTCCAATGCGCCGATTCCAGTTCGCTGCATTGCCATTCACTCCAATGCGCCGATTCCAGTTCGCTGCATTGCCATTCACTCCAATGCGCCGATTCCAGTTCGCTGCATTGCCATTCACTCCAATGCGCCGATTCCAGTTCGCTGCATTGCCATTCACTCCAATGCGCCGATTCCAGTTCGCTGCATTGCCATTCACTCCAATGCGCCGATTCCAGTTCGCTGCATTGCCATTCACTCCAATGCGCCGATTCCAGTTCGCTGCATTGCCATTCACTCCAATGCGCCGATTCCAGTTCGCTGCATTGCCATTCACTCCAATGCGCCGATTCCAGTTCGCTGCATTGCCATTCACTCCAATGCGCCGATTCCAGTTCGCTGCATTGCCATTCACTCCAATGCGCCGATTCCAGTTCGCTGCATTGCCATTCACTCCAATGCGCCGATTCCAGTTCGCTGCATTGCCATTCACTCCAATGCGCCGATTCCAGTTCGCTGCATTGCCATTCACTCCAATGCGCCGATTCCAGTTCGCTGCATTGCCATTCACTCCAATGCGCCGATTCCAGTTCGCTGCATTGCCATTCACTCCAATGCGCCGATTCCAGTTCGCTGCATTGCCATTCACTCCAATGCGCCGATTCCAGTTCGCTGCATTGCCATTCACTCCAATGCGCCGATTCCAGTTCGCTGCATTGCCATTCACTCCAATGCGCCGATTCCAGTTCGCTGCATTGCCATTCACTCCAATGCGCCGATTCCAGTTCGCTGCATTGCCATTCACTCCAATGCGCCGATTCCAGTTCGCTGCATTGCCATTCACTCCAATGCGCCGATTCCAGTTCGCTGCATTGCCATTCACTCCAATGCGCCGATTCCAGTTCGCTGCATTGCCATTCACTCCAATGCGCCGATTCCAGTTCGCTGCATTGCCATTCACTCCAATGCGCCGATTCCAGTTCGCTGCATTGCCATTCACTCCAATGCGCCGATTCCAGTTCGCTGCATTGCCATTCACTCCAATGCGCCGATTCCAGTTCGCTGCATTGCCATTCACTCCAATGCGCCGATTCCAGTTCGCTGCATTGCCATTCACTCCAATGCGCCGATTCCAGTTCGCTGCATTGCCATTCACTCCAATGCGCCGATTCCAGTTCGCTGCATTGCCATTCACTCCAATGCGCCGATTCCAGTTCGCTGCATTGCCATTCACTCCAATGCGCCGATTCCAGTTCGCTGCATTGCCATTCACTCCAATGCGCCGATTCCAGTTCGCTGCATTGCCATTCACTCCAATGCGCCGATTCCAGTTCGCTGCATTGCCATTCACTCCAATGCGCCGATTCCAGTTCGCTGCATTGCCATTCACTCCAATGCGCCGATTCCAGTTCGCTGCATTGCCATTCACTCCAATGCGCCGATTCCAGTTCGCTGCATTGCCATTCACTCCAATGCGCCGATTCCAGTTCGCTGCATTGCCATTCACTCCAATGCGCCGATTCCAGTTCGCTGCATTGCCATTCACTCCAATGCGCCGATTCCAGTTCGCTGCATTGCCATTCACTCCAATGCGCCGATTCCAGTTCGCTGCATTGCCATTCACTCCAATGCGCCGATTCCAGTTCGCTGCATTGCCATTCACTCCAATGCGCCGATTCCAGTTCGCTGCATTGCCATTCACTCCAATGCGCCGATTCCAGTTCGCTGCATTGCCATTCACTCCAATGCGCCGATTCCAGTTCGCTGCATTGCCATTCACTCCAATGCGCCGATTCCAGTTCGCTGCATTGCCATTCACTCCAATGCGCCGATTCCAGTTCGCTGCATTGCCATTCACTCCAATGCGCCGATTCCAGTTCGCTGCATTGCCATTCACTCCAATGCGCCGATTCCAGTTCGCTGCATTGCCATTCACTCCAATGCGCCGATTCCAGTTCGCTGCATTGCCATTCACTCCAATGCGCCGATTCCAGTTCGCTGCATTGCCATTCACTCCAATGCGCCGATTCCAGTTCGCTGCATTGCCATTCACTCCAATGCGCCGATTCCAGTTCGCTGCATTGCCATTCACTCCAATGCGCCGATTCCAGTTCGCTGCATTGCCATTCACTCCAATGCGCCGATTCCAGTTCGCTGCATTGCCATTCACTCCAATGCGCCGATTCCAGTTCGCTGCATTGCCATTCACTCCAATGCGCCGATTCCAGTTCGCTGCATTGCCATTCACTCCAATGCGCCGATTCCAGTTCGCTGCATTGCCATTCACTCCAATGCGCCGATTCCAGTTCGCTGCATTGCCATTCACTCCAATGCGCCGATTCCAGTTCGCTGCATTGCCATTCACTCCAATGCGCCGATTCCAGTTCGCTGCATTGCCATTCACTCCAATGCGCCGATTCCAGTTCGCTGCATTGCCATTCACTCCAATGCGCCGATTCCAGTTCGCTGCATTGCCATTCACTCCAATGCGCCGATTCCAGTTCGCTGCATTGCCATTCACTCCAATGCGCCGATTCCAGTTCGCTGCATTGCCATTCACTCCAATGCGCCGATTCCAGTTCGCTGCATTGCCATTCACTCCAATGCGCCGATTCCAGTTCGCTGCATTGCCATTCACTCCAATGCGCCGATTCCAGTTCGCTGCATTGCCATTCACTCCAATGCGCCGATTCCAGTTCGCTGCATTGCCATTCACTCCAATGCGCCGATTCCAGTTCGCTGCATTGCCATTCACTCCAATGCGCCGATTCCAGTTCGCTGCATTGCCATTCACTCCAATGCGCCGATTCCAGTTCGCTGCATTGCCATTCACTCCAATGCGCCGATTCCAGTTCGCTGCATTGCCATTCACTCCAATGCGCCGATTCCAGTTCGCTGCATTGCCATTCACTCCAATGCGCCGATTCCAGTTCGCTGCATTGCCATTCACTCCAATGCGCCGATTCCAGTTCGCTGCATTGCCATTCACTCCAATGCGCCGATTCCAGTTCGCTGCATTGCCATTCACTCCAATGCGCCGATTCCAGTTCGCTGCATTGCCATTCACTCCAATGCGCCGATTCCAGTTCGCTGCATTGCCATTCACTCCAATGCGCCGATTCCAGTTCGCTGCATTGCCATTCACTCCAATGCGCCGATTCCAGTTCGCTGCATTGCCATTCACTCCAATGCGCCGATTCCAGTTCGCTGCATTGCCATTCACTCCAATGCGCCGATTCCAGTTCGCTGCATTGCCATTCACTCCAATGCGCCGATTCCAGTTCGCTGCATTGCCATTCACTCCAATGCGCCGATTCCAGTTCGCTGCATTGCCATTCACTCCAATGCGCCGATTCCAGTTCGCTGCATTGCCATTCACTCCAATGCGCCGATTCCAGTTCGCTGCATTGCCATTCACTCCAATGCGCCGATTCCAGTTCGCTGCATTGCCATTCACTCCAATGCGCCGATTCCAGTTCGCTGCATTGCCATTCACTCCAATGCGCCGATTCCAGTTCGCTGCATTGCCATTCACTCCAATGCGCCGATTCCAGTTCGCTGCATTGCCATTCACTCCAATGCGCCGATTCCAGTTCGCTGCATTGCCATTCACTCCAATGCGCCGATTCCAGTTCGCTGCATTGCCATTCACTCCAATGCGCCGATTCCAGTTCGCTGCATTGCCATTCACTCCAATGCGCCGATTCCAGTTCGCTGCATTGCCATTCACTCCAATGCGCCGATTCCAGTTCGCTGCATTGCCATTCACTCCAATGCGCCGATTCCAGTTCGCTGCATTGCCATTCACTCCAATGCGCCGATTCCAGTTCGCTGCATTGCCATTCACTCCAATGCGCCGATTCCAGTTCGCTGCATTGCCATTCACTCCAATGCGCCGATTCCAGTTCGCTGCATTGCCATTCACTCCAATGCGCCGACTCCAGTTCGCTGCATTGCCATTCACTCCAATGCGCCGATTCCAGTTCGCTGCATTGCCATTCACTCCAATGCGCCGATTCCAGTTCGCTGCATTGCCATTCACTCCAATGCGCCGATTCCAGTTCGCTGCATTGCCATTCACTCCAATGCGCCGATTCCAGTTCGCTGCATTGCCATTCACTCCAATGCGCCGATTCCAGTTCGCTGCATTGCCATTCACTCCAATGCGCCGATTCCAGTTCGCTGCATTGCCATTCACTCCAATGCGCCGATTCCAGTTCGCTGCATTGCCATTCACTCCAATGCGCCGATTCCAGTTCGCTGCATTGCCATTCACTCCAATGCGCCGATTCCAGTTCGCTGCATTGCCATTCACTCCAAGGCGCCGATTCCAGTTCGCTGCATTGCCATTCACTCCAATGCGCCGATTCCAGTTCGCTGCATTGCCATTCACTCCAATGCGCCGATTCCAGTTCGCTGCATTGCCATTCACTCCAATGCGCCGATTCCAGTTCGCTGCATTGCCATTCACTCCAATGCGCCGATTCCAGTTCGCTGCATTGCCATTCACTCCAATGCGCCGATTCCAGTTCGCTGCATTGCCATTCACTCCAATGCGCCGATTCCAGTTCGCTGCATTGCCATTCACTCCAATGCGCCGATTCCAGTTCGCTGCATTGCCATTCACTCCAATGCGCCGATTCCAGTTCGCTGCATTGCCATTCACTCCAATGCGCCGATTCCAGTTCGCTGCATTGCCATTCACTCCAATGCGCCGATTCCAGTTCGCTGCATTGCCATTCACTCCAATGCGCCGATTCCAGTTCGCTGCATTGCCATTCACTCCAATGCGCCGATTCCAGTTCGCTGCATTGCCATTCACTCCAATGCGCCGATTCCAGTTCGCTGCATTGCCATTCACTCCAATGCGCCGATTCCAGTTCGCTGCATTGCCATTCACTCCAATGCGCCGATTCCAGTTCGCTGCATTGCCATTCACTCCAATGCGCCGATTCCAGTTCGCTGCATTGCCATTCACTCCAATGCGCCGATTCCAGTTCGCTGCATTGCCATTCACTCCAATGCGCCGATTCCAGTTCGCTGCATTGCCATTCACTCCAATGCGCCGATTCCAGTTCGCTGCATTGCCATTCACTCCAATGCGCCGATTCCAGTTCGCTGCATTGCCATTCACTCCAATGCGCCGATTCCAGTTCGCTGCATTGCCATTCACTCCAATGCGCCGATTCCAGTTCGCTGCATTGCCATTCACTCCAATGCGCCGATTCCAGTTCGCTGCATTGCCATTCACTCCAATGCGCCGATTCCAGTTCGCTGCATTGCCATTCACTCCAATGCGCCGATTCCAGTTCGCTGCATTGCCATTCACTCCAATGCGCCGATTCCAGTTCGCTGCATTGCCATTCACTCCAATGCGCCGATTCCAGTTCGCTGCATTGCCATTCACTCCAATGCGCCGATTCCAGTTCGCTGCATTGCCATTCACTCCAATGCGCCGATTCCAGTTCGCTGCATTGCCATTCACTCCAATGCGCCGATTCCAGTTCGCTGCATTGCCATTCACTCCAATGCGCCGATTCCAGTTCGCTGCATTGCCATTCACTCCAATGCGCCGATTCCAGTTCGCTGCATTGCCATTCACTCCAATGCGCCGATTCCAGTTCGCTGCATTGCCATTCACTCCAATGCGCCGATTCCAGTTCGCTGCATTGCCATTCACTCCAATGCGCCGATTCCAGTTCGCTGCATTGCCATTCACTCCAATGCGCCGATTCCAGTTCGCTGCATTGCCATTCACTCCAATGCGCCGATTCCAGTTCGCTGCATTGCCATTCACTCCAATGCGCCGATTCCAGTTCGCTGCATTGCCATTCACTCCAATGCGCCGATTCCAGTTCGCTGCATTGCCATTCACTCCAATGCGCCGATTCCAGTTCGCTGCATTGCCATTCACTCCAATGCGCCGATTCCAGTTCGCTGCATTGCCATTCACTCCAATGCGCCGATTCCAGTTCGCTGCATTGCCATTCACTCCAATGCGCCGATTCCAGTTCGCTGCATTGCCATTCACTCCAATGCGCCGATTCCAGTTCGCTGCATTGCCATTCACTCCAATGCGCCGATTCCAGTTCGCTGCATTGCCATTCACTCCAATGCGCCGATTCCAGTTCGCTGCATTGCCATTCACTCCAATGCGCCGATTCCAGTTCGCTGCATTGCCATTCACTCCAATGCGCCGATTCCAGTTCGCTGCATTGCCATTCACTCCAATGCGCCGATTCCAGTTCGCTGCATTGCCATTCACTCCAATGCGCCGATTCCAGTTCGCTGCATTGCCATTCACTCCAATGCGCCGATTCCAGTTCGCTGCATTGCCATTCACTCCAATGCGCCGATTCCAGTTCGCTGCATTGCCATTCACTCCAATGCGCCGATTCCAGTTCGCTGCATTGCCATTCACTCCAATGCGCCGATTCCAGTTCGCTGCATTGCCATTCACTCCAATGCGCCGATTCCAGTTCGCTGCATTGCCATTCACTCCAATGCGCCGATTCCAGTTCGCTGCATTGCCATTCACTCCAATGCGCCGATTCCAGTTCGCTGCATTGCCATTCACTCCAATGCGCCGATTCCAGTTCGCTGCATTGCCATTCACTCCAATGCGCCGATTCCAGTTCGCTGCATTGCCATTCACTCCAATGCGCCGATTCCAGTTCGCTGCATTGCCATTCACTCCAATGCGCCGATTCCAGTTCGCTGCATTGCCATTCACTCCAATGCGCCGATTCCAGTTCGCTGCATTGCCATTCACTCCAATGCGCCGATTCCAGTTCGCTGCATTGCCATTCACTCCAATGCGCCGATTCCAGTTCGCTGCATTGCCATTCACTCCAATGCGCCGATTCCAGTTCGCTGCATTGCCATTCACTCCAATGCGCCGATTCCAGTTCGCTGCATTGCCATTCACTCCAATGCGCCGATTCCAGTTCGCTGCATTGCCATTCACTCCAATGCGCCGATTCCAGTTCGCTGCATTGCCATTCACTCCAATGCGCCGATTCCAGTTCGCTGCATTGCCATTCACTCCAATGCGCCGATTCCAGTTCGCTGCATTGCCATTCACTCCAATGCGCCGATTCCAGTTCGCTGCATTGCCATTCACTCCAATGCGCCGATTCCAGTTCGCTGCATTGCCATTCACTCCAATGCGCCGATTCCAGTTCGCTGCATTGCCATTCACTCCAATGCGCCGATTCCAGTTCGCTGCATTGCCATTCACTCCAATGCGCCGATTCCAGTTCGCTGCATTGCCATTCACTCCAATGCGCCGATTCCAGTTCGCTGCATTGCCATTCACTCCAATGCGCCGATTCCAGTTCGCTGCATTGCCATTCACTCCAATGCGCCGATTCCAGTTCGCTGCATTGCCATTCACTCCAATGCGCCGATTCCAGTTCGCTGCATTGCCATTCACTCCAATGCGCCGATTCCAGTTCGCTGCATTGCCATTCACTCCAATGCGCCGATTCCAGTTCGCTGCATTGCCATTCACTCCAATGCGCCGATTCCAGTTCGCTGCATTGCCATTCACTCCAATGCGCCGATTCCAGTTCGCTGCATTGCCATTCACTCCAATGCGCCGATTCCAGTTCGCTGCATTGCCATTCACTCCAATGCGCCGATTCCAGTTCGCTGCATTGCCATTCACTCCAATGCGCCGATTCCAGTTCGCTGCATTGCCATTCACTCCAATGCGCCGATTCCAGTTCGCTGCATTGCCATTCACTCCAATGCGCCGATTCCAGTTCGCTGCATTGCCATTCACTCCAATGCGCCGATTCCAGTTCGCTGCATTGCCATTCACTCCAATGCGCCGATTCCAGTTCGCTGCATTGCCATTCACTCCAATGCGCCGATTCCAGTTCGCTGCATTGCCATTCACTCCAATGCGCCGATTCCAGTTCGCTGCATTGCCATTCACTCCAATGCGCCGATTCCAGTTCGCTGCATTGCCATTCACTCCAATGCGCCGATTCCAGTTCGCTGCATTGCCATTCACTCCAATGCGCCGATTCCAGTTCGCTGCATTGCCATTCACTCCAATGCGCCGATTCCAGTTCGCTGCATTGCCATTCACTCCAATGCGCCGATTCCAGTTCGCTGCATTGCCATTCACTCCAATGCGCCGATTCCAGTTCGCTGCATTGCCATTCACTCCAATGCGCCGATTCCAGTTCGCTGCATTGCCATTCACTCCAATGCGCCGATTCCAGTTCGCTGCATTGCCATTCACTCCAATGCGCCGATTCCAGTTCGCTGCATTGCCATTCACTCCAATGCGCCGATTCCAGTTCGCTGCATTGCCATTCACTCCAATGCGCCGATTCCAGTTCGCTGCATTGCCATTCACTCCAATGCGCCGATTCCAGTTCGCTGCATTGCCATTCACTCCAATGCGCCGATTCCAGTTCGCTGCATTGCCATTCACTCCAATGCGCCGATTCCAGTTCGCTGCATTGCCATTCACTCCAATGCGCCGATTCCAGTTCGCTGCATTGCCATTCACTCCAATGCGCCGATTCCAGTTCGCTGCATTGCCATTCACTCCAATGCGCCGATTCCAGTTCGCTGCATTGCCATTCACTCCAATGCGCCGATTCCAGTTCGCTGCATTGCCATTCACTCCAATGCGCCGATTCCAGTTCGCTGCATTGCCATTCACTCCAATGCGCCGATTCCAGTTCGCTGCATTGCCATTCACTCCAATGCGCCGATTCCAGTTCGCTGCATTGCCATTCACTCCAATGCGCCGATTCCAGTTCGCTGCATTGCCATTCACTCCAATGCGCCGATTCCAGTTCGCTGCATTGCCATTCACTCCAATGCGCCGATTCCAGTTCGCTGCATTGCCATTCACTCCAATGCGCCGATTCCAGTTCGCTGCATTGCCATTCACTCCAATGCGCCGATTCCAGTTCGCTGCATTGCCATTCACTCCAATGCGCCGATTCCAGTTCGCTGCATTGCCATTCACTCCAATGCGCCGATTCCAGTTCGCTGCATTGCCATTCACTCCAATGCGCCGATTCCAGTTCGCTGCATTGCCATTCACTCCAATGCGCCGATTCCAGTTCGCTGCATTGCCATTCACTCCAATGCGCCGATTCCAGTTCGCTGCATTGCCATTCACTCCAATGCGCCGATTCCAGTTCGCTGCATTGCCATTCACTCCAATGCGCCGATTCCAGTTCGCTGCATTGCCATTCACTCCAATGCGCCGATTCCAGTTCGCTGCATTGCCATTCACTCCAATGCGCCGATTCCAGTTCGCTGCATTGCCATTCACTCCAATGCGCCGATTCCAGTTCGCTGCATTGCCATTCACTCCAATGCGCCGATTCCAGTTCGCTGCATTGCCATTCACTCCAATGCGCCGATTCCAGTTCGCTGCATTGCCATTCACTCCAATGCGCCGATTCCAGTTCGCTGCATTGCCATTCACTCCAATGCGCCGATTCCAGTTCGCTGCATTGCCATTCACTCCAATGCGCCGATTCCAGTTCGCTGCATTGCCATTCACTCCAATGCGCCGATTCCAGTTCGCTGCATTGCCATTCACTCCAATGCGCCGATTCCAGTTCGCTGCATTGCCATTCACTCCAATGCGCCGATTCCAGTTCGCTGCATTGCCATTCACTCCAATGCGCCGATTCCAGTTCGCTGCATTGCCATTCACTCCAATGCGCCGATTCCAGTTCGCTGCATTGCCATTCACTCCAATGCGCCGATTCCAGTTCGCTGCATTGCCATTCACTCCAATGCGCCGATTCCAGTTCGCTGCATTGCCATTCACTCCAATGCGCCGATTCCAGTTCGCTGCATTGCCATTCACTCCAATGCGCCGATTCCAGTTCGCTGCATTGCCATTCACTCCAATGCGCCGATTCCAGTTCGCTGCATTGCCATTCACTCCAATGCGCCGATTCCAGTTCGCTGCATTGCCATTCACTCCAATGCGCCGATTCCAGTTCGCTGCATTGCCATTCACTCCAATGCGCCGATTCCAGTTCGCTGCATTGCCATTCACTCCAATGCGCCGATTCCAGTTCGCTGCATTGCCATTCACTCCAATGCGCCGATTCCAGTTCGCTGCATTGCCATTCACTCCAATGCGCCGATTCCAGTTCGCTGCATTGCCATTCACTCCAAGGCGCCGATTCCAGTTCGCTGCATTGCCATTCACTCCAATGCGCCGATTCCAGTTCGCTGCATTGCCATTCACTCCAATGCGCCGATTCCAGTTCGCTGCATTGCCATTCACTCCAATGCGCCGATTCCAGTTCGCTGCATTGCCATTCACTCCAATGCGCCGATTCCAGTTCGCTGCATTGCCATTCACTCCAATGCGCCGATTCCAGTTCGCTGCATTGCCATTCACTCCAATGCGCCGATTCCAGTTCGCTGCATTGCCATTCACTCCAATGCGCCGATTCCAGTTCGCTGCATTGCCATTCACTCCAATGCGCCGATTCCAGTTCGCTGCATTGCCATTCACTCCAATGCGCCGATTCCAGTTCGCTGCATTGCCATTCACTCCAATGCGCCGATTCCAGTTCGCTGCATTGCCATTCACTCCAATGCGCCGATTCCAGTTCGCTGCATTGCCATTCACTCCAATGCGCCGATTCCAGTTCGCTGCATTGCCATTCACTCCAATGCGCCGATTCCAGTTCGCTGCATTGCCATTCACTCCAATGCGCCGATTCCAGTTCGCTGCATTGCCATTCACTCCAATGCGCCGATTCCAGTTCGCTGCATTGCCATTCACTCCAATGCGCCGATTCCAGTTCGCTGCATTGCCATTCACTCCAATGCGCCGATTCCAGTTCGCTGCATTGCCATTCACTCCAATGCGCCGATTCCAGTTCGCTGCATTGCCATTCACTCCAATGCGCCGATTCCAGTTCGCTGCATTGCCATTCACTCCAATGCGCCGATTCCAGTTCGCTGCATTGCCATTCACTCCAATGCGCCGATTCCAGTTCGCTGCATTGCCATTCACTCCAATGCGCCGATTCCAGTTCGCTGCATTGCCATTCACTCCAAGGCGCCGATTCCAGTTCGCTGCATTGCCATTCACTCCAATGCGCCGATTCCAGTTCGCTGCATTGCCATTCACTCCAATGCGCCGATTCCAGTTCGCTGCATTGCCATTCACTCCAATGCGCCGATTCCAGTTCGCTGCATTGCCATTCACTCCAATGCGCCGATTCCAGTTCGCTGCATTGCCATTCACTCCAATGCGCCGATTCCAGTTCGCTGCATTGCCATTCACTCCAATGCGCCGATTCCAGTTCGCTGCATTGCCATTCACTCCAATGCGCCGATTCCAGTTCGCTGCATTGCCATTCACTCCAATGCGCCGATTCCAGTTCGCTGCATTGCCATTCACTCCAATGCGCCGATTCCAGTTCGCTGCATTGCCATTCACTCCAATGCGCCGATTCCAGTTCGCTGCATTGCCATTCACTCCAATGCGCCGATTCCAGTTCGCTGCATTGCCATTCACTCCAATGCGCCGATTCCAGTTCGCTGCATTGCCATTCACTCCAATGCGCCGATTCCAGTTCGCTGCATTGCCATTCACTCCAATGCGCCGATTCCAGTTCGCTGCATTGCCATTCACTCCAATGCGCCGATTCCAGTTCGCTGCATTGCCATTCACTCCAATGCGCCGATTCCAGTTCGCTGCATTGCCATTCACTCCAATGCGCCGATTCCAGTTCGCTGCATTGCCATTCACTCCAATGCGCCGATTCCAGTTCGCTGCATTGCCATTCACTCCAATGCGCCGATTCCAGTTCGCTGCATTGCCATTCACTCCAATGCGCCGATTCCAGTTCGCTGCATTGCCATTCACTCCAATGCGCCGATTCCAGTTCGCTGCATTGCCATTCACTCCAATGCGCCGATTCCAGTTCGCTGCATTGCCATTCACTCCAATGCGCCGATTCCAGTTCGCTGCATTGCCATTCACTCCAATGCGCCGATTCCAGTTCGCTGCATTGCCATTCACTCCAATGCGCCGATTCCAGTTCGCTGCATTGCCATTCACTCCAATGCGCCGATTCCAGTTCGCTGCATTGCCATTCACTCCAATGCGCCGATTCCAGTTCGCTGCATTGCCATTCACTCCAATGCGCCGATTCCAGTTCGCTGCATTGCCATTCACTCCAATGCGCCGATTCCAGTTCGCTGCATTGCCATTCACTCCAATGCGCCGATTCCAGTTCGCTGCATTGCCATTCACTCCAATGCGCCGATTCCAGTTCGCTGCATTGCCATTCACTCCAATGCGCCGATTCCAGTTCGCTGCATTGCCATTCACTCCAATGCGCCGATTCCAGTTCGCTGCATTGCCATTCACTCCAATGCGCCGATTCCAGTTCGCTGCATTGCCATTCACTCCAATGCGCCGATTCCAGTTCGCTGCATTGCCATTCACTCCAATGCGCCGATTCCAGTTCGCTGCATTGCCATTCACTCCAATGCGCCGATTCCAGTTCGCTGCATTGCCATTCACTCCAATGCGCCGATTCCAGTTCGCTGCATTGCCATTCACTCCAATGCGCCGATTCCAGTTCGCTGCATTGCCATTCACTCCAATGCGCCGATTCCAGTTCGCTGCATTGCCATTCACTCCAATGCGCCGATTCCAGTTCGCTGCATTGCCATTCACTCCAATGCGCCGATTCCAGTTCGCTGCATTGCCATTCACTCCAATGCGCCGATTCCAGTTCGCTGCATTGCCATTCACTCCAATGCGCCGATTCCAGTTCGCTGCATTGCCATTCACTCCAAGGCGCCGATTCCAGTTCGCTGCATTGCCATTCACTCCAATGCGCCGATTCCAGTTCGCTGCATTGCCATTCACTCCAATGCGCCGATTCCAGTTCGCTGCATTGCCATTCACTCCAATGCGCCGATTCAGTTCGCTGCATTGCCATTCACTCCAATGCGCCGATTCCAGTTCGCTGCATTGCCATTCACTCCAATGCGCCGATTCCAGTTCGCTGCATTGCCATTCACTCCAATGCGCCGATTCCAGTTCGCTGCATTGCCATTCACTCCAATGCGCCGATTCCAGTTCGCTGCATTGCCATTCACTCCAATGCGCCGATTCCAGTTCGCTGCATTGCCATTCACTCCAATGCGCCGATTCCAGTTCGCTGCATTGCCATTCACTCCAATGCGCCGATTCCAGTTCGCTGCATTGCCATTCACTCCAATGCGCCGATTCCAGTTCGCTGCATTGCCATTCACTCCAATGCGCCGATTCCAGTTCGCTGCATTGCCATTCACTCCAATGCGCCGATTCCAGTTCGCTGCATTGCCATTCACTCCAATGCGCCGATTCCAGTTCGCTGCATTGCCATTCACTCCAATGCGCCGATTCCAGTTCGCTGCATTGCCATTCACTCCAATGCGCCGATTCCAGTTCGCTGCATTGCCATTCACTCCAATGCGCCGATTCCAGTTCGCTGCATTGCCATTCACTCCAATGCGCCGATTCCAGTTCGCTGCATTGCCATTCACTCCAATGCGCCGATTCCAGTTCGCTGCATTGCCATTCACTCCAAGGCGCCGATTCCAGTTCGCTGCATTGCCATTCACTCCAATGCGCCGATTCCAGTTCGCTGCATTGCCATTCACTCCAATGCGCCGATTCCAGTTCGCTGCATTGCCATTCACTCCAATGCGCCGATTCCAGTTCGCTGCATTGCCATTCACTCCAATGCGCCGATTCCAGTTCGCTGCATTGCCATTCACTCCAATGCGCCGATTCCAGTTCGCTGCATTGCCATTCACTCCAATGCGCCGATTCCAGTTCGCTGCATTGCCATTCACTCCAATGCGCCGATTCCAGTTCGCTGCATTGCCATTCACTCCAATGCGCCGATTCCAGTTCGCTGCATTGCCATTCACTCCAATGCGCCGATTCCAGTTCGCTGCATTGCCATTCACTCCAATGCGCCGATTCCAGTTCGCTGCATTGCCATTCACTCCAATGCGCCGATTCCAGTTCGCTGCATTGCCATTCACTCCAATGCGCCGATTCCAGTTCGCTGCATTGCCATTCACTCCAATGCGCCGATTCCAGTTCGCTGCATTGCCATTCACTCCAATGCGCCGATTCCAGTTCGCTGCATTGCCATTCACTCCAATGCGCCGATTCCAGTTCGCTGCATTGCCATTCACTCCAATGCGCCGATTCCAGTTCGCTGCATTGCCATTCACTCCAATGCGCCGATTCCAGTTCGCTGCATTGCCATTCACTCCAATGCGCCGATTCCAGTTCGCTGCATTGCCATTCACTCCAATGCGCCGATTCCAGTTCGCTGCATTGCCATTCACTCCAATGCGCCGATTCCAGTTCGCTGCATTGCCATTCACTCCAATGCGCCGATTCCAGTTCGCTGCATTGCTATTCTCTACAATGCGCCAATTCCAGTTCGCTGCATTGCCATTCACTCCAATGTGCCGATTCCAGTTCGCTGCACTGTTATTCACTCCCATGCGCCGATTCCAGTTCGTTGCATTGCCATTCACTCCAATGTGCCGATTCCAGTTCGCTGCATTGCTATTCTCTCCAATACGCCAGTTCGCTGCAATGCCATTCACTCCAATACGCCGACTCCAGTTCGCTGCATTGCCATTCACTCCAATGTGCCGACTCCAGTTCGCTGCTTTGCCATTCACTCCAATTCGCCGATTCCAGTTCGCTGCATTGCAATTCACTCCAATTTGCCGATTCCAGTTCGCTGCATTGCCATTCACTCCAATGCGCCGATTCCAGTTGGCTGCATTGCCATTCACTCCAATGCGCCGATTCCAGTTCGCTGCATTGCCATTCACTCCAGTGCGCCGATTCCAGTTCGCTGCATTGCCATTCACTCCAATGCTCCGATTCCAGTTCGCTGCATTGCCATTCACTCCAATGCGCCGATTCCAGTTCGCTGCATTGCCATTCACTCCAATGCGCCGATTCCAGTTCGCTGCATTGCCATTCACTCCAATGCGCCGATTCCAGTTCGCTGCATTGCCATTCACTCCAATGCGCCGATTCCAGTTCGCTGCATTGCCATTCACTCCAATGCGCCGATTCCAGTTCGCTGCATTGCCATTCACTCCAATGCGCCGATTCAGTTCGCTGCATTGCCATTCACTCCAATGCGCCGATTCCAGTTCGCTGCATTGCCATTCACTCCAATGCGCCGATTCCAGTTCGCTGCATTGCCATTCACTCCAATGCGCCGATTCCAGTTCGCTGCATTGCCATTCACTCCAATGCGCCGATTCCAGTTCGCTGCATTGCCATTCACTCCAATGCGCCGATTCCAGTTCGCTGCATTGCCATTCACTCCAATGCGCCGATTCCAGTTCGCTGCATTGCCATTCACTCCAATGCGCCGATTCCAGTTCGCTGCATTGCCATTCACTCCAATGCGCCGATTCCAGTTCGCTGCATTGCCATTCACTCCAATGCGCCGATTCCAGTTCGCTGCATTGCCATTCACTCCAATGCGCCGATTCCAGTTCGCTGCATTGCCATTCACTCCAAGGCGCCGATTCCAGTTCGCTGCATTGCCATTCACTCCAATGCGCCGATTCCAGTTCGCTGCATTGCCATTCACTCCAATGCGCCGATTCCAGTTCGCTGCATTGCCATTCACTCCAATGCGCCGATTCCAGTTCGCTGCATTGCCATTCACTCCAATGCGCCGATTCCAGTTCGCTGCATTGCCATTCACTCCAATGCGCCGATTCCAGTTCGCTGCATTGCCATTCACTCCAATGCGCCGATTCCAGTTCGCTGCATTGCCATTCACTCCAATGCGCCGATTCCAGTTCGCTGCATTGCCATTCACTCCAATGCGCCGATTCCAGTTCGCTGCATTGCCATTCACTCCAATGCGCCGATTCCAGTTCGCTGCATTGCCATTCACTCCAATGCGCCGATTCCAGTTCGCTGCATTGCCATTCACTCCAATGCGCCGATTCCAGTTCGCTGCATTGCCATTCACTCCAATGCGCCGATTCCAGTTCGCTGCATTGCCATTCACTCCAATGCGCCGATTCCAGTTCGCTGCATTGCCATTCACTCCAATGCGCCGATTCCAGTTCGCTGCATTGCCATTCACTCCAATGCGCCGATTCCAGTTCGCTGCATTGCCATTCACTCCAATGCGCCGATTCCAGTTCGCTGCATTGCCATTCACTCCAATGCGCCGATTCCAGTTCGCTGCATTGCCATTCACTCCAATGCGCCGATTCCAGTTCGCTGCATTGCCATTCACTCCAATGCGCCGATTCCAGTTCGCTGCATTGCCATTCACTCCAATGCGCCGATTCCAGTTCGCTGCATTGCCATTCACTCCAATGCGCCGATTCCAGTTCGCTGCATTGCCATTCACTCCAATGCGCCGATTCCAGTTCGCTGCATTGCCATTCACTCCAATGCGCCGATTCCAGTTCGCTGCATTGCCATTCACTCCAATGCGCCGATTCCAGTTCGCTGCATTGCCATTCACTCCAATGCGCCGATTCCAGTTCGCTGCATTGCCATTCACTCCAATGCGCCGATTCCAGTTCGCTGCATTGCCATTCACTCCAATGCGCCGATTCCAGTTCGCTGCATTGCCATTCACTCCAATGCGCCGATTCCAGTTCGCTGCATTGCCATTCACTCCAATGCGCCGATTCCAGTTCGCTGCATTGCCATTCACTCCAATGCGCCGATTCCAGTTCGCTGCATTGCCATTCACTCCAATGCGCCGATTCCAGTTCGCTGCATTGCCATTCACTCCAATGCGCCGATTCCAGTTCGCTGCATTGCCATTCACTCCAATGCGCCGATTCCAGTTCGCTGCATTGCCATTCACTCCAATGCGCCGATTCCAGTTCGCTGCATTGCCATTCACTCCAATGCGCCGATTCCAGTTCGCTGCATTGCCATTCACTCCAATGCGCCGATTCCAGTTCGCTGCATTGCCATTCACTCCAATGCGCCGATTCCAGTTCGCTGCATTGCCATTCACTCCAATGCGCCGATTCCAGTTCGCTGCATTGCCATTCACTCCAATGCGCCGATTCCAGTTCGCTGCATTGCCATTCACTCCAATGCGCCGATTCCAGTTCGCTGCATTGCCATTCACTCCAATGCGCCGATTCCAGTTCGCTGCATTGCCATTCACTCCAATGCGCCGATTCCAGTTCGCTGCATTGCCATTCACTCCAATGCGCCGATTCCAGTTCGCTGCATTGCCATTCACTCCAATGCGCCGATTCCAGTTCGCTGCATTGCCATTCACTCCAATGCGCCGATTCCAGTTCGCTGCATTGCCATTCACTCCAATGCGCCGATTCCAGTTCGCTGCATTGCCATTCACTCCAATGCGCCGATTCCAGTTCGCTGCATTGCCATTCACTCCAATGCGCCGATTCCAGTTCGCTGCATTGCCATTCACTCCAATGCGCCGATTCCAGTTCGCTGCATTGCCATTCACTCCAATGCGCCGATTCCAGTTCGCTGCATTGCCATTCACTCCAATGCGCCGATTCCAGTTCGCTGCATTGCCATTCACTCCAATGCGCCGATTCCAGTTCGCTGCATTGCCATTCACTCCAATGCGCCGATTCCAGTTCGCTGCATTGCCATTCACTCCAATGCGCCGATTCCAGTTCGCTGCATTGCCATTCACTCCAATGCGCCGATTCCAGTTCGCTGCATTGCCATTCACTCCAATGCGCCGATTCCAGTTCGCTGCATTGCCATTCACTCCAATGCGCCGATTCCAGTTCGCTGCATTGCCATTCACTCCAATGCGCCGATTCCAGTTCGCTGCATTGCCATTCACTCCAATGCGCCGATTCCAGTTCGCTGCATTGCCATTCACTCCAATGCGCCGATTCCAGTTCGCTGCATTGCCATTCACTCCAATGCGCCGATTCCAGTTCGCTGCATTGCCATTCACTCCAATGCGCCGATTCCAGTTCGCTGCATTGCCATTCACTCCAATGCGCCGATTCCAGTTCGCTGCATTGCCATTCACTCCAATGCGCCGATTCCAGTTCGCTGCATTGCCATTCACTCCAATGCGCCGATTCCAGTTCGCTGCATTGCCATTCACTCCAATGCGCCGATTCCAGTTCGCTGCATTGCCATTCACTCCAATGCGCCGATTCCAGTTCGCTGCATTGCCATTCACTCCAATGCGCCGATTCCAGTTCGCTGCATTGCCATTCACTCCAATGCGCCGATTCCAGTTCGCTGCATTGCCATTCACTCCAATGCGCCGATTCCAGTTCGCTGCATTGCCATTCACTCCAATGCGCCGATTCCAGTTCGCTGCATTGCCATTCACTCCAATGCGCCGATTCCAGTTCGCTGCATTGCCATTCACTCCAATGCGCCGATTCCAGTTCGCTGCATTGCCATTCACTCCAATGCGCCGATTCCAGTTCGCTGCATTGCCATTCACTCCAATGCGCCGATTCCAGTTCGCTGCATTGCCATTCACTCCAATGCGCCGATTCCAGTTCGCTGCATTGCCATTCACTCCAATGCGCCGATTCCAGTTCGCTGCATTGCCATTCACTCCAATGCGCCGATTCCAGTTCGCTGCATTGCCATTCACTCCAATGCGCCGATTCCAGTTCGCTGCATTGCCATTCACTCCAATGCGCCGATTCCAGTTCGCTGCATTGCCATTCACTCCAATGCGCCGATTCCAGTTCGCTGCATTGCCATTCACTCCAATGCGCCGATTCCAGTTCGCTGCATTGCCATTCACTCCAATGCGCCGATTCCAGTTCGCTGCATTGCCATTCACTCCAATGCGCCGATTCCAGTTCGCTGCATTGCCATTCACTCCAATGCGCCGATTCCAGTTCGCTGCATTGCCATTCACTCCAATGCGCCGATTCCAGTTCGCTGCGATTGCCATTCACTCCAATGCGCCGATTCCAGTTCGCTGCATTGCCATTCACTCCAATGCGCCGATTCAATGTTCGCTGCAATGCCATTCACTCCAATGCGCCGATTCCAGTTCGCTGCATTTGCCATTCACTCCAATGCGCCGATTCCAGTTGCGCTGCATTGCCATTCACTCCAAGCGCCGATTCCAGTTCGCTGCATTGCCATTCACCTCCAATGCGCCGATTCCAGTTCGCTGCCTTGCCATTCCCTCCAATGCGCCGATTCCAGTTGCTGCATTGCCATTCACTCCAAGGCGCCGATTCCAGTTCGCTGCATTGCCATTCACTCCAATGCGCCGATTCCAGTTCGCTGCATTGCCATTCAATACATGCGCCGATTCCAGTTCGCTGCATTGCCATTCACTCCAATGCGCCGATTCCAGTTCGCTGCATTGCCATTCACTCCAATGCGCCGATTCCAGTTCGCTGCATTGCCATTCACTCCAATGCGCCGATTCCAGTTCGCTGCATTGCCATTCACTCCAATGCGCCGATTCCAGTTCGCTGCATTGCCATTCACTCCAATGCGCCGATTCCAGTTCGCTGCATTGCCATTCACTCCAATGCGCCGATTCCAGTTCGCTGCATTGCCATTCACTCCAATGCGCCGATTCCAGTTCGCTGCATTGCCATTCACTCCAATGCGCCGATTCCAGTTCGCTGCATTGCCATTCACTCCAATGCGCCGATTCCAGTTCGCTGCATTGCCATTCACTCCAATGCGCCGATTCCAGTTCGCTGCATTGCCATTCACTCCAATGCGCCGATTCCAGTTCGCTGCATTGCCATTCACTCCAATGCGCCGATTCCAGTTCGCTGCATTGCCATTCACTCCAATGCGCCGATTCCAGTTCGCTGCATTGCCATTCACTCCAATGCGCCGATTCCAGTTCGCTGCATTGCCATTCACTCCAATGCGCCGATTCCAGTTCGCTGCATTGCCATTCACTCCAATGCGCCGATTCCAGTTCGCTGCATTGCCATTCACTCCAATGCGCCGATTCCAGTTCGCTGCATTGCCATTCACTCCAATGCGCCGATTCCAGTTCGCTGCATTGCCATTCACTCCAATGCGCCGATTCCAGTTCGCTGCATTGCCATTCACTCCAATGCGCCGATTCCAGTTCGCTGCATTGCCATTCACTCCAATGCGCCGATTCCAGTTCGCTGCATTGCCATTCACTCCAATGCGCCGATTCCAGTTCGCTGCATTGCCATTCACTCCAATGCGCCGATTCCAGTTCGCTGCATTGCCATTCACTCCAATGCGCCGATTCCAGTTCGCTGCATTGCCATTCACTCCAATGCGCCGATTCCAGTTCGCTGCATTGCCATTCACTCCAATGCGCCGATTCCAGTTCGCTGCATTGCCATTCACTCCAATGCGCCGATTCCAGTTCGCTGCATTGCCATTCACTCCAATGCGCCGATTCCAGTTCGCTGCATTGCCATTCACTCCAATGCGCCGATTCCAGTTCGCTGCATTGCCATTCACTCCAATGCGCCGATTCCAGTTCGCTGCATTGCCATTCACTCCAATGCGCCGATTCCAGTTCGCTGCATTGCCATTCACTCCAATGCGCCGATTCCAGTTCGCTGCATTGCCATTCACTCCAATGCGCCGATTCCAGTTCGCTGCATTGCCATTCACTCCAATGCGCCGATTCCAGTTCGCTGCATTGCCATTCACTCCAATGCGCCGATTCCAGTTCGCTGCATTGCCATTCACTCCAATGCGCCGATTCCAGTTCGCTGCATTGCCATTCACTCCAATGCGCCGATTCCAGTTCGCTGCATTGCCATTCACTCCAATGCGCCGATTCCAGTTCGCTGCATTGCCATTCACTCCAATGCGCCGATTCCAGTTCGCTGCATTGCCATTCACTCCAATGCGCCGATTCCAGTTCGCTGCATTGCCATTCACTCCAATGCGCCGATTCCAGTTCGCTGCATTGCCATTCACTCCAATGCGCCGATTCCAGTTCGCTGCATTGCCATTCACTCCAATGCGCCGATTCCAGTTCGCTGCATTGCCATTCACTCCAATGCGCCGATTCCAGTTCGCTGCATTGCCATTCACTCCAATGCGCCGATTCCAGTTCGCTGCATTGCCATTCACTCCAATGCGCCGATTCCAGTTCGCTGCATTGCCATTCACTCCAATGCGCCGATTCCAGTTCGCTGCATTGCCATTCACTCCAATGCGCCGATTCCAGTTCGCTGCATTGCCATTCACTCCAATGCGCCGATTCCAGTTCGCTGCATTGCCATTCACTCCAATGCGCCGATTCCAGTTCGCTGCATTGCCATTCACTCCAATGCGCCGATTCCAGTTCGCTGCATTGCCATTCACTCCAATGCGCCGATTCCAGTTCGCTGCATTGCCATTCACTCCAATGCGCCGATTCCAGTTCGCTGCATTGCCATTCACTCCAATGCGCCGATTCCAGTTCGCTGCATTGCCATTCACTCCAATGCGCCGATTCCAGTTCGCTGCATTGCCATTCACTCCAATGCGCCGATTCCAGTTCGCTGCATTGCCATTCACTCCAATGCGCCGATTCCAGTTCGCTGCATTGCCATTCACTCCAATGCGCCGATTCCAGTTCGCTGCATTGCCATTCACTCCAATGCGCCGATTCCAGTTCGCTGCATTGCCATTCACTCCAATGCGCCGATTCCAGTTCGCTGCATTGCCATTCACTCCAATGCGCCGATTCCAGTTCGCTGCATTGCCATTCACTCCAATGCGCCGATTCCAGTTCGCTGCATTGCCATTCACTCCAATGCGCCGATTCCAGTTCGCTGCATTGCCATTCACTCCAATGCGCCGATTCCAGTTCGCTGCATTGCCATTCACTCCAATGCGCCGATTCCAG
This sequence comes from Squalus acanthias, assembly GCA_030390025.1. Classification (NCBI taxonomy): domain Eukaryota; kingdom Metazoa; phylum Chordata; class Chondrichthyes; order Squaliformes; family Squalidae; genus Squalus; species Squalus acanthias. Next base: position 75,431 of record JASTWF010000948.1, read on the forward strand.
TTCGCTGCATTGCCATTCACTCCAATGCGCCGATTCCAGTTCGCTGCATTGCCATTCACTCCAATGCGCCGATTCCAGTTCGCTGCATTGCCATTCACTCCAATGCGCCGATTCCAGTTCGCTGCATTGCCATTCACTCCAATGCGCCGATTCCAGTTCGCTGCATTGCCATTCACTCCAATGCGCCGATTCCAGTTCGCTGCATTGCCATTCACTCCAATGCGCCGATTCCAGTTCGCTGCATTGCCATTCACTCCAATGCGCCGATTCCAGTTCGCTGCATTGCCATTCACTCCAATGCGCCGATTCCAGTTCGCTGCATTGCCATTCACTCCAATGCGCCGATTCCAGTTCGCTGCATTGCCATTCACTCCAATGCGCCGATTCCAGTTCGCTGCATTGCCATTCACTCCAATGCGCCGATTCCAGTTCGCTGCATTGCCATTCACTCCAATGCGCCGATTCCAGTTCGCTGCATTGCCATTCACTCCAATGCGCCGATTCCAGTTCGCTGCATTGCCATTCACTCCAATGCGCCGATTCCAGTTCGCTGCATTGCCATTCACTCCAATGCGCCGATTCCAGTTCGCTGCATTGCCATTCACTCCAATGCGCCGATTCCAGTTCGCTGCATTGCCATTCACTCCAATGCGCCGATTCCAGTTCGCTGCATTGCCATTCACTCCAATGCGCCGATTCCAGTTCGCTGCATTGCCATTCACTCCAATGCGCCGATTCCAGTTCGCTGCATTGCCATTCACTCCAATGCGCCGATTCCAGTTCGCTGCATTGCCATTCACTCCAATGCGCCGATTCCAGTTCGCTGCATTGCCATTCACTCCAATGCGCCGATTCCAGTTCGCTGCATTGCCATTCACTCCAATGCGCCGATTCCAGTTCGCTGCATTGCCATTCACTCCAATGCGCCGATTCCAGTTCGCTGCATTGCCATTCACTCCAATGCGCCGATTCCAGTTCGCTGCATTGCCATTCACTCCAATGCGCCGATTCCAGTTCGCTGCATTGCCATTCACTCCAATGCGCCGATTCCAGTTCGCTGCATTGCCATTCACTCCAATGCGCCGATTCCAGTTCGCTGCATTGCCATTCACTCCAATGCGCCGATTCCAGTTCGCTGCATTGCCATTCACTCCAATGCGCCGATTCCAGTTCGCTGCATTGCCATTCACTCCAATGCGCCGATTCCAGTTCGCTGCATTGCCATTCACTCCAATGCGCCGATTCCAGTTCGCTGCATTGCCATTCACTCCAATGCGCCGATTCCAGTTCGCTGCATTGCCATTCACTCCAATGCGCCGATTCCAGTTCGCTGCATTGCCATTCACTCCAATGCGCCGATTCCAGTTCGCTGCATTGCCATTCACTCCAATGCGCCGATTCCAGTTCGCTGCATTGCCATTCACTCCAATGCGCCGATTCCAGTTCGCTGCATTGCCATTCACTCCAATGCGCCGATTCCAGTTCGCTGCATTGCCATTCACTCCAATGCGCCGATTCCAGTTCGCTGCATTGCCATTCACTCCAATGCGCCGATTCCAGTTCGCTGCATTGCCATTCACTCCAATGCGCCGATTCCAGTTCGCTGCATTGCCATTCACTCCAATGCGCCGATTCCAGTTCGCTGCATTGCCATTCACTCCAATGCGCCGATTCCAGTTCGCTGCATTGCCATTCACTCCAATGCGCCGATTCCAGTTCGCTGCATTGCCATTCACTCCAATGCGCCGATTCCAGTTCGCTGCATTGCCATTCACTCCAATGCGCCGATTCCAGTTCGCTGCATTGCCATTCACTCCAATGCGCCGATTCCAGTTCGCTGCATTGCCATTCACTCCAATGCGCCGATTCCAGTTCGCTGCATTGCCATTCACTCCAATGCGCCGATTCCAGTTCGCTGCATTGCCATTCACTCCAATGCGCCGATTCCAGTTCGCTGCATTGCCATTCACTCCAATGCGCCGATTCCAGTTCGCTGCATTGCCATTCACTCCAATGCGCCGATTCCAGTTCGCTGCATTGCCATTCACTCCAATGCGCCGATTCCAGTTCGCTGCATTGCCATTCACTCCAATGCGCCGATTCCAGTTCGCTGCATTGCCATTCACTCCAATGCGCCGATTCCAGTTCGCTGCATTGCCATTCACTCCAATGCGCCGATTCCAGTTCGCTGCATTGCCATTCACTCCAATGCGCCGATTCCAGTTCGCTGCATTGCCATTCACTCCAATGCGCCGATTCCAGTTCGCTGCATTGCCATTCACTCCAATGCGCCGATTCCAGTTCGCTGCATTGCCATTCACTCCAATGCGCCGATTCCAGTTCGCTGCATTGCCATTCACTCCAATGCGCCGATTCCAGTTCGCTGCATTGCCATTCACTCCAATGCGCCGATTCCAGTTCGCTGCATTGCCATTCACTCCAATGCGCCGATTCCAGTTCGCTGCATTGCCATTCACTCCAATGCGCCGATTCCAGTTCGCTGCATTGCCATTCACTCCAATGCGCCGATTCCAGTTCGCTGCATTGCCATTCACTCCAATGCGCCGATTCCAGTTCGCTGCATTGCCATTCACTCCAATGCGCCGATTCCAGTTCGCTGCATTGCCATTCACTCCAATGCGCCGATTCCAGTTCGCTGCATTGCCATTCACTCCAATGCGCCGATTCCAGTTCGCTGCATTGCCATTCACTCCAATGCGCCGATTCCAGTTCGCTGCATTGCCATTCACTCCAATGCGCCGATTCCAGTTCGCTGCATTGCCATTCACTCCAATGCGCCGATTCCAGTTCGCTGCATTGCCATTCACTCCAATGCGCCGATTCCAGTTCGCTGCATTGCCATTCACTCCAATGCGCCGATTCCAGTTCGCTGCATTGCCATTCACTCCAATGCGCCGATTCCAGTTCGCTGCATTGCCATTCACTCCAATGCGCCGATTCCAGTTCGCTGCATTGCCATTCACTCCAATGCGCCGATTCCAGTTCGCTGCATTGCCATTCACTCCAATGCGCCGATTCCAGTTCGCTGCATTGCCATTCACTCCAATGCGCCGATTCCAGTTCGCTGCATTGCCATTCACTCCAATGCGCCGATTCCAGTTCGCTGCATTGCCATTCACTCCAATGCGCCGATTCCAGTTCGCTGCATTGCCATTCACTCCAATGCGCCGATTCCAGTTCGCTGCATTGCCATTCACTCCAATGCGCCGATTCCAGTTCGCTGCATTGCCATTCACTCCAATGCGCCGATTCCAGTTCGCTGCATTGCCATTCACTCCAATGCGCCGATTCCAGTTCGCTGCATTGCCATTCACTCCAATGCGCCGATTCCAGTTCGCTGCATTGCCATTCACTCCAATGCGCCGATTCCAGTTCGCTGCATTGCCATTCACTCCAATGCGCCGATTCCAGTTCGCTGCATTGCCATTCACTCCAATGCGCCGATTCCAGTTCGCTGCATTGCCATTCACTCCAATGCGCCGATTCCAGTTCGCTGCATTGCCATTCACTCCAATGCGCCGATTCCAGTTCGCTGCATTGCCATTCACTCCAATGCGCCGATTCCAGTTCGCTGCATTGCCATTCACTCCAATGCGCCGATTCCAGTTCGCTGCATTGCCATTCACTCCAATGCGCCGATTCCAGTTCGCTGCATTGCCATTCACTCCAATGCGCCGATTCCAGTTCGCTGCATTGCCATTCACTCCAATGCGCCGATTCCAGTTCGCTGCATTGCCATTCACTCCAATGCGCCGATTCCAGTTCGCTGCATTGCCATTCACTCCAATGCGCCGATTCCAGTTCGCTGCATTGCCATTCACTCCAATGCGCCGATTCCAGTTCGCTGCATTGCCATTCACTCCAATGCGCCGATTCCAGTTCGCTGCATTGCCATTCACTCCAATGCGCCGATTCCAGTTCGCTGCATTGCCATTCACTCCAATGCGCCGATTCCAGTTCGCTGCATTGCCATTCACTCCAATGCGCCGATTCCAGTTCGCTGCATTGCCATTCACTCCAATGCGCCGATTCCAGTTCGCTGCATTGCCATTCACTCCAATGCGCCGATTCCAGTTCGCTGCATTGCCATTCACTCCAATGCGCCGATTCCAGTTCGCTGCATTGCCATTCACTCCAATGCGCCGATTCCAGTTCGCTGCATTGCCATTCACTCCAATGCGCCGATTCCAGTTCGCTGCATTGCCATTCACTCCAATGCGCCGATTCCAGTTCGCTGCATTGCCATTCACTCCAATGCGCCGATTCCAGTTCGCTGCATTGCCATTCACTCCAATGCGCCGATTCCAGTTCGCTGCATTGCCATTCACTCCAATGCGCCGATTCCAGTTCGCTGCATTGCCATTCACTCCAATGCGCCGATTCCAGTTCGCTGCATTGCCATTCACTCCAATGCGCCGATTCCAGTTCGCTGCATTGCCATTCACTCCAATGCGCCGATTCCAGTTCGCTGCATTGCCATTCACTCCAATGCGCCGATTCCAGTTCGCTGCATTGCCATTCACTCCAATGCGCCGATTCCAGTTCGCTGCATTGCCATTCACTCCAATGCGCCGATTCCAGTTCGCTGCATTGCCATTCACTCCAATGCGCCGATTCCAGTTCGCTGCATTGCCATTCACTCCAATGCGCCGATTCCAGTTCGCTGCATTGCCATTCACTCCAATGCGCCGATTCCAGTTCGCTGCATTGCCATTCACTCCAATGCGCCGATTCCAGTTCGCTGCATTGCCATTCACTCCAATGCGCCGATTCCAGTTCGCTGCATTGCCATTCACTCCAATGCGCCGATTCCAGTTCGCTGCATTGCCATTCACTCCAATGCGCCGATTCCAGTTCGCTGCATTGCCATTCACTCCAATGCGCCGATTCCAGTTCGCTGCATTGCCATTCACTCCAATGCGCCGATTCCAGTTCGCTGCATTGCCATTCACTCCAATGCGCCGATTCCAGTTCGCTGCATTGCCATTCACTCCAATGCGCCGATTCCAGTTCGCTGCATTGCCATTCACTCCAATGCGCCGATTCCAGTTCGCTGCATTGCCATTCACTCCAATGCGCCGATTCCAGTTCGCTGCATTGCCATTCACTCCAATGCGCCGATTCCAGTTCGCTGCATTGCCATTCACTCCAATGCGCCGATTCCAGTTCGCTGCATTGCCATTCACTCCAATGCGCCGATTCCAGTTCGCTGCATTGCCATTCACTCCAATGCGCCGATTCCAGTTCGCTGCATTGCCATTCACTCCAATGCGCCGATTCCAGTTCGCTGCATTGCCATTCACTCCAATGCGCCGATTCCAGTTCGCTGCATTGCCATTCACTCCAATGCGCCGATTCCAGTTCGCTGCATTGCCATTCACTCCAATGCGCCGATTCCAGTTCGCTGCATTGCCATTCACTCCAATGCGCCGATTCCAGTTCGCTGCATTGCCATTCACTCCAATGCGCCGATTCCAGTTCGCTGCATTGCCATTCACTCCAATGCGCCGATTCCAGTTCGCTGCATTGCCATTCACTCCAATGCGCCGATTCCAGTTCGCTGCATTGCCATTCACTCCAATGCGCCGATTCCAGTTCGCTGCATTGCCATTCACTCCAATGCGCCGATTCCAGTTCGCTGCATTGCCATTCACTCCAATGCGCCGATTCCAGTTCGCTGCATTGCCATTCACTCCAATGCGCCGATTCCAGTTCGCTGCATTGCCATTCACTCCAATGCGCCGATTCCAGTTCGCTGCATTGCCATTCACTCCAATGCGCCGATTCCAGTTCGCTGCATTGCCATTCACTCCAATGCGCCGATTCCAGTTCGCTGCATTGCCATTCACTCCAATGCGCCGATTCCAGTTCGCTGCATTGCCATTCACTCCAATGCGCCGATTCCAGTTCGCTGCATTGCCATTCACTCCAATGCGATTCCAGTTCGCTGCATTGCCATTCACTCCAATGCGCCGATTCCAGTTCGCTGCATTGCCATTCACTCCAATGCGCCGATTCCAGTTCGCTGCATTGCCATTCACTCCAATGCGCCGATTCCAGTTCGCTGCATTGCCATTCACTCCAATGCGCCGATTCCAGTTCGCTGCATTGCCATTCACTCCAATGCGCCGATTCCAGTTCGCTGCATTGCCATTCACTCCAATGCGCCGATTCCAGTTCGCTGCATTGCCATTCACTCCAATGCGCCGATTCCAGTTCGCTGCATTGCCATTCACTCCAATGCGCCGATTCCAGTTCGCTGCATTGCCATTCACTCCAATGCGCCGATTCCAGTTCGCTGCATTGCCATTCACTCCAATGCGCCGATTCCAGTTCGCTGCATTGCCATTCACTCCAATGCGCCGATTCCAGTTCGCTGCATTGCCATTCACTCCAATGCGCCGATTCCAGTTCGCTGCATTGCCATTCACTCCAATGCGCCGATTCCAGTTCGCTGCATTGCCATTCACTCCAATGCGCCGATTCCAGTTCGCTGCATTGCCATTCACTCCAATGCGCCGATTCCAGTTCGCTGCATTGCCATTCACTCCAATGCGCCGATTCCAGTTCGCTGCATTGCCATTCACTCCAATGCGCCGATTCCAGTTCGCTGCATTGCCATTCACTCCAATGCGCCGATTCCAGTTCGCTGCATTGCCATTCACTCCAATGCGCCGATTCCAGTTCGCTGCATTGCCATTCACTCCAATGCGCCGATTCCAGTTCGCTGCATTGCCATTCACTCCAATGCGCCGATTCCAGTTCGCTGCATTGCCATTCACTCCAATGCGCCGATTCCAGTTCGCTGCATTGCCATTCACTCCAATGCGCCGATTCCAGTTCGCTGCATTGCCATTCACTCCAATGCGCCGATTCCAGTTCGCTGCATTGCCATTCACTCCAATGCGCCGATTCCAGTTCGCTGCATTGCCATTCACTCCAATGCGCCGATTCCAGTTCGCTGCATTGCCATTCACTCCAATGCGCCGATTCCAGTTCGCTGCATTGCCATTCACTCCAATGCGCCGATTCCAGTTCGCTGCATTGCCATTCACTCCAATGCGCCGATTCCAGTTCGCTGCATTGCCATTCACTCCAATGCGCCGATTCCAGTTCGCTGCATTGCCATTCACTCCAATGCGCCGATTCCAGTTCGCTGCATTGCCATTCACTCCAATGCGCCGATTCCAGTTCGCTGCATTGCCATTCACTCCAATGCGCCGATTCCAGTTCGCTGCATTGCCATTCACTCCAATGCGCCGATTCCAGTTCGCTGCATTGCCATTCACTCCAATGCGCCGATTCCAGTTCGCTGCATTGCCATTCACTCCAATGCGCCGATTCCAGTTCGCTGCATTGCCATTCACTCCAATGCGCCGATTCCAGTTCGCTGCATTGCCATTCACTCCAATGCGCCGATTCCAGTTCGCTGCATTGCCATTCACTCCAATGCGCCGATTCCAGTTCGCTGCATTGCCATTCACTCCAATGCGCCGATTCCAGTTCGCTGCATTGCCATTCACTCCAATGCGCCGATTCCAGTTCGCTGCATTGCCATTCACTCCAATGCGCCGATTCCAGTTCGCTGCATTGCCATTCACTCCAATGCGCCGATTCCAGTTCGCTGCATTGCCATTCACTCCAATGCGCCGATTCCAGTTCGCTGCATTGCCATTCACTCCAATGCGCCGATTCCAGTTCGCTGCATTGCCATTCACTCCAATGCGCCGATTCCAGTTCGCTGCATTGCCATTCACTCCAATGCGCCGATTCCAGTTCGCTGCATTGCCATTCACTCCAATGCGCCGATTCCAGTTCGCTGCATTGCCATTCACTCCAATGCGCCGATTCCAGTTCGCTGCATTGCCATTCACTCCAATGCGCCGATTCCAGTTCGCTGCATTGCCATTCACTCCAATGCGCCGATTCCAGTTCGCTGCATTGCCATTCACTCCAATGCGCCGATTCCAGTTCGCTGCATTGCCATTCACTCCAATGCGCCGATTCCAGTTCGCTGCATTGCCATTCACTCCAATGCGCCGATTCCAGTTCGCTGCATTGCCATTCACTCCAATGCGCCGATTCCAGTTCGCTGCATTGCCATTCACTCCAATGCGCCGATTCCAGTTCGCTGCATTGCCATTCACTCCAATGCGCCGATTCCAGTTCGCTGCATTGCCATTCACTCCAATGCGCCGATTCCAGTTCGCTGCATTGCCATTCACTCCAATGCGCCGATTCCAGTTCGCTGCATTGCCATTCACTCCAATGCGCCGATTCCAGTTCGCTGCATTGCCATTCACTCCAATGCGCCGATTCCAGTTCGCTGCATTGCCATTCACTCCAATGCGCCGATTCCAGTTCGCTGCATTGCCATTCACTCCAATGCGCCGATTCCAGTTCGCTGCATTGCCATTCACTCCAATGCGCCGATTCCAGTTCGCTGCATTGCCATTCACTCCAATGCGCCGATTCCAGTTCGCTGCATTGCCATTCACTCCAATGCGCCGATTCCAGTTCGCTGCATTGCCATTCACTCCAATGCGCCGATTCCAGTTCGCTGCATTGCCATTCACTCCAATGCGCCGATTCCAGTTCGCTGCATTGCCATTCACTCCAATGCGCCGATTCCAGTTCGCTGCATTGCCATTCACTCCAATGCGCCGATTCCAGTTCGCTGCATTGCCATTCACTCCAATGCGCCGATTCCAGTTCGCTGCATTGCCATTCACTCCAATGCGCCGATTCCAGTTCGCTGCATTGCCATTCACTCCAATGCGCCGATTCCAGTTCGCTGCATTGCCATTCACTCCAATGCGCCGATTCCAGTTCGCTGCATTGCCATTCACTCCAATGCGCCGATTCCAGTTCGCTGCATTGCCATTCACTCCAATGCGCCGATTCCAGTTCGCTGCATTGCCATTCACTCCAATGCGCCGATTCCAGTTCGCTGCATTGCCATTCACTCCAATGCGCCGATTCCAGTTCGCTGCATTGCCATTCACTCCAATGCGCCGATTCCAGTTCGCTGCATTGCCATTCACTCCAATGCGCCGATTCCAGTTCGCTGCATTGCCATTCACTCCAATGCGCCGATTCCAGTTCGCTGCATTGCCATTCACTCCAATGCGCCGATTCCAGTTCGCTGCATTGCCATTCACTCCAATGCGCCGATTCCAGTTCGCTGCATTGCCATTCACTCCAATGCGCCGATTCCAGTTCGCTGCATTGCCATTCACTCCAATGCGCCGATTCCAGTTCGCTGCATTGCCATTCACTCCAATGCGCCGATTCCAGTTCGCTGCATTGCCATTCACTCCAATGCGCCGATTCCAGTTCGCTGCATTGCCATTCACTCCAATGCGCCGATTCCAGTTCGCTGCATTGCCATTCACTCCAATGCGCCGATTCCAGTTCGCTGCATTGCCATTCACTCCAATGCGCCGATTCCAGTTCGCTGCATTGCCATTCACTCCAATGCGCCGATTCCAGTTCGCTGCATTGCCATTCACTCCAATGCGCCGATTCCAGTTCGCTGCATTGCCATTCACTCCAATGCGCCGATTCCAGTTCGCTGCATTGCCATTCACTCCAATGCGCCGATTCCAGTTCGCTGCATTGCCATTCACTCCAATGCGCCGATTCCAGTTCGCTGCATTGCCATTCACTCCAATGCGCCGATTCCAGTTCGCTGCATTGCCATTCACTCCAATGCGCCGATTCCAGTTCGCTGCATTGCCATTCACTCCAATGCGCCGATTCCAGTTCGCTGCATTGCCATTCACTCCAATGCGCCGATTCCAGTTCGCTGCATTGCCATTCACTCCAATGCGCCGATTCCAGTTCGCTGCATTGCCATTCACTCCAATGCGCCGATTCCAGTTCGCTGCATTGCCATTCACTCCAATGCGCCGATTCCAGTTCGCTGCATTGCCATTCACTCCAATGCGCCGATTCCAGTTCGCTGCATTGCCATTCACTCCAATGCGCCGATTCCAGTTCGCTGCATTGCCATTCACTCCAATGCGCCGATTCCAGTTCGCTGCATTGCCATTCACTCCAATGCGCCGATTCCAGTTCGCTGCATTGCCATTCACTCCAATGCGCCGATTCCAGTTCGCTGCATTGCCATTCACTCCAATGCGCCGATTCCAGTTCGCTGCATTGCCATTCACTCCAATGCGCCGATTCCAGTTCGCTGCATTGCCATTCACTCCAATGCGCCGATTCCAGTTCGCTGCATTGCCATTCACTCCAATGCGCCGATTCCAGTTCGCTGCATTGCCATTCACTCCAATGCGCCGATTCCAGTTCGCTGCATTGCCATTCACTCCAATGCGCCGATTCCAGTTCGCTGCATTGCCATTCACTCCAATGCGCCGATTCCAGTTCGCTGCATTGCCATTCACTCCATGCGCCGATTCCAGTTCGCTGCATTGCCATTCACTCCAATGCGCCGATTCCAGTTCGCTGCATTGCCATTCACTCCAATGCGCCGATTCCAGTTCGCTGCATTGCCATTCACTCCAATGCGCCGATTCCAGTTCGCTGCATTGCCATTCACTCCAATGCGCCGATTCCAGTTCGCTGCATTGCCATTCACTCCAATGCGCCGATTCCAGTTCGCTGCATTGCCATTCACTCCAATGCGCCGATTCCAGTTCGCTGCATTGCCATTCACTCCAATGCGCCGATTCCAGTTCGCTGCATTGCCATTCACTCCAATGCGCCGATTCCAGTTCGCTGCATTGCCATTCACTCCAATGCGCCGATTCCAGTTCGCTGCATTGCCATTCACTCCAATGCGCCGATTCCAGTTCGCTGCATTGCCATTCACTCCAATGCGCCGATTCCAGTTCGCTGCATTGCCATTCACTCCAATGCGCCGATTCCAGTTCGCTGCATTGCCATTCACTCCAATGCGCCGATTCCAGTTCGCTGCATTGCCATTCACTCCAATGCGCCGATTCCAGTTCGCTGCATTGCCATTCACTCCAATGCGCCGATTCCAGTTCGCTGCATTGCCATTCACTCCAATGCGCCGATTCCAGTTCGCTGCATTGCCATTCACTCCAATGCGCCGATTCCAGTTCGCTGCATTGCCATTCACTCCAATGCGCCGATTCCAGTTCGCTGCATTGCCATTCACTCCAATGCGCCGATTCCAGTTCGCTGCATTGCCATTCACTCCAATGCGCCGATTCCAGTTCGCTGCATTGCCATTCACTCCAATGCGCCGATTCCAGTTCGCTGCATTGCCATTCACTCCAATGCGCCGATTCCAGTTCGCTGCATTGCCATTCACTCCAATGCGCCGATTCCAGTTCGCTGCATTGCCATTCACTCCAATGCGCCGATTCCAGTTCGCTGCATTGCCATTCACTCCAATGCGCCGATTCCAGTTCGCTGCATTGCCATTCACTCCAATGCGCCGATTCCAGTTCGCTGCATTGCCATTCACTCCAATGCGCCGATTCCAGTTCGCTGCATTGCCATTCACTCCAATGCGCCGATTCCAGTTCGCTGCATTGCCATTCACTCCAATGCGCCGATTCCAGTTCGCTGCATTGCCATTCACTCCAATGCGCCGATTCCAGTTCGCTGCATTGCCATTCACTCCAATGCGCCGATTCCAGTTCGCTGCATTGCCATTCACTCCAATGCGCCGATTCCAGTTCGCTGCATTGCCATTCACTCCAATGCGCCGATTCCAGTTCGCTGCATTGCCATTCACTCCAATGCGCCGATTCCAGTTCGCTGCATTGCCATTCACTCCAATGCGCCGATTCCAGTTCGCTGCATTGCCATTCACTCCAATGCGCCGATTCCAGTTCGCTGCATTGCCATTCACTCCAATGCGCCGATTCCAGTTCGCTGCATTGCCATTCACTCCAATGCGCCGATTCCAGTTCGCTGCATTGCCATTCACTCCAATGCGCCGATTCCAGTTCGCTGCATTGCCATTCACTCCAATGCGCCGATTCCAGTTCGCTGCATTGCCATTCACTCCAATGCGCCGATTCCAGTTCGCTGCATTGCCATTCACTCCAATGCGCCGATTCCAGTTCGCTGCATTGCCATTCACTCCAATGCGCCGATTCCAGTTCGCTGCATTGCCATTCACTCCAATGCGCCGATTCCAGTTCGCTGCATTGCCATTCACTCCAATGCGCCGATTCCAGTTCGCTGCATTGCCATTCACTCCAATGCGCCGATTCCAGTTCGCTGCATTGCCATTCACTCCAATGCGCCGATTCCAGTTCGCTGCATTGCCATTCACTCCAATGCGCCGATTCCAGTTCGCTGCATTGCCATTCACTCCAATGCGCCGATTCCAGTTCGCTGCATTGCCATTCACTCCAATGCGCCGATTCCAGTTCGCTGCATTGCCATTCACTCCAATGCGCCGATTCCAGTTCGCTGCATTGCCATTCACTCCAATGCGCCGATTCCAGTTCGCTGCATTGCCATTCACTCCAATGCGCCGATTCCAGTTCGCTGCATTGCCATTCACTCCAATGCGCCGATTCCAGTTCGCTGCATTGCCATTCACTCCAATGCGCCGATTCCAGTTCGCTGCATTGCCATTCACTCCAATGCGCCGATTCCAGTTCGCTGCATTGCCATTCACTCCAATGCGCCGATTCCAGTTCGCTGCATTGCCATTCACTCCAATGCGCCGATTCCAGTTCGCTGCATTGCCATTCACTCCAATGCGCCGATTCCAGTTCGCTGCATTGCCATTCACTCCAATGCGCCGATTCCAGTTCGCTGCATTGCCATTCACTCCAATGCGCCGATTCCAGTTCGCTGCATTGCCATTCACTCCAATGCGCCGATTCCAGTTCGCTGCATTGCCATTCACTCCAATGCGCCGATTCCAGTTCGCTGCATTGCCATTCACTCCAATGCGCCGATTCCAGTTCGCTGCATTGCCATTCACTCCAATGCGCCGATTCCAGTTCGCTGCATTGCCATTCACTCCAATGCGCCGATTCCAGTTCGCTGCATTGCCATTCACTCCAATGCGCCGATTCCAGTTCGCTGCATTGCCATTCACTCCAATGCGCCGATTCCAGTTCGCTGCATTGCCATTCACTCCAATGCGCCGATTCCAGTTCGCTGCATTGCCATTCACTCCAATGCGCCGATTCCAGTTCGCTGCATTGCCATTCACTCCAATGCGCCGATTCCAGTTCGCTGCATTGCCATTCACTCCAATGCGCCGATTCCAGTTCGCTGCATTGCCATTCACTCCAATGCGCCGATTCCAGTTCGCTGCATTGCCATTCACTCCAATGCGCCGATTCCAGTTCGCTGCATTGCCATTCACTCCAATGCGCCGATTCCAGTTCGCTGCATTGCCATTCACTCCAATGCGCCGATTCCAGTTCGCTGCATTGCCATTCACTCCAATGCGCCGATTCCAGTTCGCTGCATTGCCATTCACTCCAATGCGCCGATTCCAGTTCGCTGCATTGCCATTCACTCCAATGCGCCGATTCCAGTTCGCTGCATTGCCATTCACTCCAATGCGCCGATTCCAGTTCGCTGCATTGCCATTCACTCCAATGCGCCGATTCCAGTTCGCTGCATTGCCATTCACTCCAATGCGCCGATTCCAGTTCGCTGCATTGCCATTCACTCCAATGCGCCGATTCCAGTTCGCTGCATTGCCATTCACTCCAATGCGCCGATTCCAGTTCGCTGCATTGCCATTCACTCCAATGCGCCGATTCCAGTTCGCTGCATTGCCATTCACTCCAATGCGCCGATTCCAGTTCGCTGCATTGCCATTCACTCCAATGCGCCGATTCCAGTTCGCTGCATTGCCATTCACTCCAATGCGCCGATTCCAGTTCGCTGCATTGCCATTCACTCCAATGCGCCGATTCCAGTTCGCTGCATTGCCATTCACTCCAATGCGCCGATTCCAGTTCGCTGCATTGCCATTCACTCCAATGCGCCGATTCCAGTTCGCTGCATTGCCATTCACTCCAATGCGCCGATTCCAGTTCGCTGCATTGCCATTCACTCCAATGCGCCGATTCCAGTTCGCTGCATTGCCATTCACTCCAATGCGCCGATTCCAGTTCGCTGCATTGCCATTCACTCCAATGCGCCGATTCCAGTTCGCTGCATTGCCATTCACTCCAATGCGCCGATTCCAGTTCGCTGCATTGCCATTCACTCCAATGCGCCGATTCCAGTTCGCTGCATTGCCATTCACTCCAATGCGCCGATTCCAGTTCGCTGCATTGCCATTCACTCCAATGCGCCGATTCCAGTTCGCTGCATTGCCATTCACTCCAATGCGCCGATTCCAGTTCGCTGCATTGCCATTCACTCCAATGCGCCGATTCCAGTTCGCTGCATTGCCATTCACTCCAATGCGCCGATTCCAGTTCGCTGCATTGCCATTCACTCCAATGCGCCGATTCCAGTTCGCTGCATTGCCATTCACTCCAATGCGCCGATTCCAGTTCGCTGCATTGCCATTCACTCCAATGCGCCGATTCCAGTTCGCTGCATTGCCATTCACTCCAATGCGCCGATTCCAGTTCGCTGCATTGCCATTCACTCCAATGCGCCGATTCCAGTTCGCTGCATTGCCATTCACTCCAATGCGCCGATTCCAGTTCGCTGCATTGCCATTCACTCCAATGCGCCGATTCCAGTTCGCTGCATTGCCATTCACTCCAATGCGCCGATTCCAGTTCGCTGCATTGCCATTCACTCCAATGCGCCGATTCCAGTTCGCTGCATTGCCATTCACTCCAATGCGCCGATTCCAGTTCGCTGCATTGCCATTCACTCCAATGCGCCGATTCCAGTTCGCTGCATTGCCATTCACTCCAATGCGCCGATTCCAGTTCGCTGCATTGCCATTCACTCCAATGCGCCGATTCCAGTTCGCTGCATTGCCATTCACTCCAATGCGCCGATTCCAGTTCGCTGCATTGCCATTCACTCCAATGCGCCGATTCCAGTTCGCTGCATTGCCATTCACTCCAATGCGCCGATTCCAGTTCGCTGCATTGCCATTCACTCCAATGCGCCGATTCCAGTTCGCTGCATTGCCATTCACTCCAATGCGCCGATTCCAGTTCGCTGCATTGCCATTCACTCCAATGCGCCGATTCCAGTTCGCTGCATTGCCATTCACTCCAATGCGCCGATTCCAGTTCGCTGCATTGCCATTCACTCCAATGCGCCGATTCCAGTTCGCTGCATTGCCATTCACTCCAATGCGCCGATTCCAGTTCGCTGCATTGCCATTCACTCCAATGCGCCGATTCCAGTTCGCTGCATTGCCATTCACTCCAATGCGCCGATTCCAGTTCGCTGCATTGCCATTCACTCCAATGCGCCGATTCCAGTTCGCTGCATTGCCATTCACTCCAATGCGCCGATTCCAGTTCGCTGCATTGCCATTCACTCCAATGCGCCGATTCCAGTTCGCTGCATTGCCATTCACTCCAATGCGCCGATTCCAGTTCGCTGCATTGCCATTCACTCCAATGCGCCGATTCCAGTTCGCTGCATTGCCATTCACTCCAATGCGCCGATTCCAGTTCGCTGCATTGCCATTCACTCCAATGCGCCGATTCCAGTTCGCTGCATTGCCATTCACTCCAATGCGCCGATTCCAGTTCGCTGCATTGCCATTCACTCCAATGCGCCGATTCCAGTTCGCTGCATTGCCATTCACTCCAATGCGCCGATTCCAGTTCGCTGCATTGCCATTCACTCCAATGCGCCGATTCCAGTTCGCTGCATTGCCATTCACTCCAATGCGCCGATTCCAGTTCGCTGCATTGCCATTCACTCCAATGCGCCGATTCCAGTTCGCTGCATTGCCATTCACTCCAATGCGCCGATTCCAGTTCGCTGCATTGCCATTCACTCCAATGCGCCGATTCCAGTTCGCTGCATTGCCATTCACTCCAATGCGCCGATTCCAGTTCGCTGCATTGCCATTCACTCCAATGCGCCGATTCCAGTTCGCTGCATTGCCATTCACTCCAATGCGCCGATTCCAGTTCGCTGCATTGCCATTCACTCCAATGCGCCGATTCCAGTTCGCTGCATTGCCATTCACTCCAATGCGCCGATTCCAGTTCGCTGCATTGCCATTCACTCCAATGCGCCGATTCCAGTTCGCTGCATTGCCATTCACTCCAATGCGCCGATTCCAGTTCGCTGCATTGCCATTCACTCCAATGCGCCGATTCCAGTTCGCTGCATTGCCATTCACTCCAATGCGCCGATTCCAGTTCGCTGCATTGCCATTCACTCCAATGCGCCGATTCCAGTTCGCTGCATTGCCATTCACTCCAATGCGCCGATTCCAGTTCGCTGCATTGCCATTCACTCCAATGCGCCGATTCCAGTTCGCTGCATTGCCATTCACTCCAATGCGCCGATTCCAGTTCGCTGCATTGCCATTCACTCCAATGCGCCGATTCCAGTTCGCTGCATTGCCATTCACTCCAATGCGCCGATTCCAGTTCGCTGCATTGCCATTCACTCCAATGCGCCGATTCCAGTTCGCTGCATTGCCATTCACTCCAATGCGCCGATTCCAGTTCGCTGCATTGCCATTCACTCCAATGCGCCGATTCCAGTTCGCTGCATTGCCATTCACTCCAATGCGCCGATTCCAGTTCGCTGCATTGCCATTCACTCCAATGCGCCGATTCCAGTTCGCTGCATTGCCATTCACTCCAATGCGCCGATTCCAGTTCGCTGCATTGCCATTCACTCCAATGCGCCGATTCCAGTTCGCTGCATTGCCATTCACTCCAATGCGCCGATTCCAGTTCGCTGCATTGCCATTCACTCCAATGCGCCGATTCCAGTTCGCTGCATTGCCATTCACTCCAATGCGCCGATTCCAGTTCGCTGCATTGCCATTCACTCCAATGCGCCGATTCCAGTTCGCTGCATTGCCATTCACTCCAATGCGCCGATTCCAGTTCGCTGCATTGCCATTCACTCCAATGCGCCGATTCCAGTTCGCTGCATTGCCATTCACTCCAATGCGCCGATTCCAGTTCGCTGCATTGCCATTCACTCCAATGCGCCGATTCCAGTTCGCTGCATTGCCATTCACTCCAATGCGCCGATTCCAGTTCGCTGCATTGCCATTCACTCCAATGCGCCGATTCCAGTTCGCTGCATTGCCATTCACTCCAATGCGCCGATTCCAGTTCGCTGCATTGCCATTCACTCCAATGCGCCGATTCCAGTTCGCTGCATTGCCATTCACTCCAATGCGCCGATTCCAGTTCGCTGCATTGCCATTCACTCCAATGCGCCGATTCCAGTTCGCTGCATTGCCATTCACTCCAATGCGCCGATTCCAGTTCGCTGCATTGCCATTCACTCCAATGCGCCGATTCCAGTTCGCTGCATTGCCATTCACTCCAATGCGCCGATTCCAGTTCGCTGCATTGCCATTCACTCCAATGCGCCGATTCCAGTTCGCTGCATTGCCATTCACTCCAATGCGCCGATTCCAGTTCGCTGCATTGCCATTCACTCCAATGCGCCGATTCCAGTTCGCTGCATTGCCATTCACTCCAATGCGCCGATTCCAGTTCGCTGCATTGCCATTCACTCCAATGCGCCGATTCCAGTTCGCTGCATTGCCATTCACTCCAATGCGCCGATTCCAGTTCGCTGCATTGCCATTCACTCCAATGCGCCGATTCCAGTTCGCTGCATTGCCATTCACTCCAATGCGCCGATTCCAGTTCGCTGCATTGCCATTCACTCCAATGCGCCGATTCCAGTTCGCTGCATTGCCATTCACTCCAATGCGCCGATTCCAGTTCGCTGCATTGCCATTCACTCCAATGCGCCGATTCCAGTTCGCTGCATTGCCATTCACTCCAATGCGCCGATTCCAGTTCGCTGCATTGCCATTCACTCCAATGCGCCGATTCCAGTTCGCTGCATTGCCATTCACTCCAATGCGCCGATTCCAGTTCGCTGCATTGCCATTCACTCCAATGCGCCGATTCCAGTTCGCTGCATTGCCATTCACTCCAATGCGCCGATTCCAGTTCGCTGCATTGCCATTCACTCCAATGCGCCGATTCCAGTTCGCTGCATTGCCATTCACTCCAATGCGCCGATTCCAGTTCGCTGCATTGCCATTCACTCCAATGCGCCGATTCCAGTTCGCTGCATTGCCATTCACTCCAATGCGCCGATTCCAGTTCGCTGCATTGCCATTCACTCCAATGCGCCGATTCCAGTTCGCTGCATTGCCATTCACTCCAATGCGCCGATTCCAGTTCGCTGCATTGCCATTCACTCCAATGCGCCGATTCCAGTTCGCTGCATTGCCATTCACTCCAATGCGCCGATTCCAGTTCGCTGCATTGCCATTCACTCCAATGCGCCGATTCCAGTTCGCTGCATTGCCATTCACTCCAATGCGCCGATTCCAGTTCGCTGCATTGCCATTCACTCCAATGCGCCGATTCCAGTTCGCTGCATTGCCATTCACTCCAATGCGCCGATTCCAGTTCGCTGCATTGCCATTCACTCCAATGCGCCGATTCCAGTTCGCTGCATTGCCATTCACTCCAATGCGCCGATTCCAGTTCGCTGCATTGCCATTCACTCCAATGCGCCGATTCCAGTTCGCTGCATTGCCATTCACTCCAATGCGCCGATTCCAGTTCGCTGCATTGCCATTCACTCCAATGCGCCGATTCCAGTTCGCTGCATTGCCATTCACTCCAATGCGCCGATTCCAGTTCGCTGCATTGCCATTCACTCCAATGCGCCGATTCCAGTTCGCTGCATTGCCATTCACTCCAATGCGCCGATTCCAGTTCGCTGCATTGCCATTCACTCCAATGCGCCGATTCCAGTTCGCTGCATTGCCATTCACTCCAATGCGCCGATTCCAGTTCGCTGCATTGCCATTCACTCCAATGCGCCGATTCCAGTTCGCTGCATTGCCATTCACTCCAATGCGCCGATTCCAGTTCGCTGCATTGCCATTCACTCCAATGCGCCGATTCCAGTTCGCTGCATTGCCATTCACTCCAATGCGCCGATTCCAGTTCGCTGCATTGCCATTCACTCCAATGCGCCGATTCCAGTTCGCTGCATTGCCATTCACTCCAATGCGCCGATTCCAGTTCGCTGCATTGCCATTCACTCCAATGCGCCGATTCCAGTTCGCTGCATTGCCATTCACTCCAATGCGCCGATTCCAGTTCGCTGCATTGCCATTCACTCCAATGCGCCGATTCCAGTTCGCTGCATTGCCATTCACTCCAATGCGCCGATTCCAGTTCGCTGCATTGCCATTCACTCCAATGCGCCGATTCCAGTTCGCTGCATTGCCATTCACTCCAATGCGCCGATTCCAGTTCGCTGCATTGCCATTCACTCCAATGCGCCGATTCCAGTTCGCTGCATTGCCATTCACTCCAATGCGCCGATTCCAGTTCGCTGCATTGCCATTCACTCCAATGCGCCGATTCCAGTTCGCTGCATTGCCATTCACTCCAATGCGCCGATTCCAGTTCGCTGCATTGCCATTCACTCCAATGCGCCGATTCCAGTTCGCTGCATTGCCATTCACTCCAATGCGCCGATTCCAGTTCGCTGCATTGCCATTCACTCCAATGCGCCGATTCCAGTTCGCTGCATTGCCATTCACTCCAATGCGCCGATTCCAGTTCGCTGCATTGCCATTCACTCCAATGCGCCGATTCCAGTTCGCTGCATTGCCATTCACTCCAATGCGCCGATTCCAGTTCGCTGCATTGCCATTCACTCCAATGCGCCGATTCCAGTTCGCTGCATTGCCATTCACTCCAATGCGCCGATTCCAGTTCGCTGCATTGCCATTCACTCCAATGCGCCGATTCCAGTTCGCTGCATTGCCATTCACTCCAATGCGCCGATTCCAGTTCGCTGCATTGCCATTCACTCCAATGCGCCGATTCCAGTTCGCTGCATTGCCATTCACTCCAATGCGCCGATTCCAGTTCGCTGCATTGCCATTCACTCCAATGCGCCGATTCCAGTTCGCTGCATTGCCATTCACTCCAATGCGCCGATTCCAGTTCGCTGCATTGCCATTCACTCCAATGCGCCGATTCCAGTTCGCTGCATTGCCATTCACTCCAATGCGCCGATTCCAGTTCGCTGCATTGCCATTCACTCCAATGCGCCGATTCCAGTTCGCTGCATTGCCATTCACTCCAATGCGCCGATTCCAGTTCGCTGCATTGCCATTCACTCCAATGCGCCGATTCCAGTTCGCTGCATTGCCATTCACTCCAATGCGCCGATTCCAGTTCGCTGCATTGCCATTCACTCCAATGCGCCGATTCCAGTTCGCTGCATTGCCATTCACTCCAATGCGCCGATTCCAGTTCGCTGCATTGCCATTCACTCCAATGCGCCGATTCCAGTTCGCTGCATTGCCATTCACTCCAATGCGCCGATTCCAGTTCGCTGCATTGCCATTCACTCCAATGCGCCGATTCCAGTTCGCTGCATTGCCATTCACTCCAATGCGCCGATTCCAGTTCGCTGCATTGCCATTCACTCCAATGCGCCGATTCCAGTTCGCTGCATTGCCATTCACTCCAATGCGCCGATTCCAGTTCGCTGCATTGCCATTCACTCCAATGCGCCGATTCCAGTTCGCTGCATTGCCATTCACTCCAATGCGCCGATTCCAGTTCGCTGCATTGCCATTCACTCCAATGCGCCGATTCCAGTTCGCTGCATTGCCATTCACTCCAATGCGCCGATTCCAGTTCGCTGCATTGCCATTCACTCCAATGCGCCGATTCCAGTTCGCTGCATTGCCATTCACTCCAATGCGCCGATTCCAGTTCGCTGCATTGCCATTCACTCCAATGCGCCGATTCCAGTTCGCTGCATTGCCATTCACTCCAATGCGCCGATTCCAGTTCGCTGCATTGCCATTCACTCCAATGCGCCGATTCCAGTTCGCTGCATTGCCATTCACTCCAATGCGCCGATTCCAGTTCGCTGCATTGCCATTCACTCCAATGCGCCGATTCCAGTTCGCTGCATTGCCATTCACTCCAATGCGCCGATTCCAGTTCGCTGCATTGCCATTCACTCCAATGCGCCGATTCCAGTTCGCTGCATTGCCATTCACTCCAATGCGCCGATTCCAGTTCGCTGCATTGCCATTCACTCCAATGCGCCGATTCCAGTTCGCTGCATTGCCATTCACTCCAATGCGCCGATTCCAGTTCGCTGCATTGCCATTCACTCCAATGCGCCGATTCCAGTTCGCTGCATTGCCATTCACTCCAATGCGCCGATTCCAGTTCGCTGCATTGCCATTCACTCCAATGCGCCGATTCCAGTTCGCTGCATTGCCATTCACTCCAATGCGCCGATTCCAGTTCGCTGCATTGCCATTCACTCCAATGCGCCGATTCCAGTTCGCTGCATTGCCATTCACTCCAATGCGCCGATTCCAGTTCGCTGCATTGCCATTCACTCCAATGCGCCGATTCCAGTTCGCTGCATTGCCATTCACTCCAATGCGCCGATTCCAGTTCGCTGCATTGCCATTCACTCCAATGCGCCGATTCCAGTTCGCTGCATTGCCATTCACTCCAATGCGCCGATTCCAGTTCGCTGCATTGCCATTCACTCCAATGCGCCGATTCCAGTTCGCTGCATTGCCATTCACTCCAATGCGCCGATTCCAGTTCGCTGCATTGCCATTCACTCCAATGCGCCGATTCCAGTTCGCTGCATTGCCATTCACTCCAATGCGCCGATTCCAGTTCGCTGCATTGCCATTCACTCCAATGCGCCGATTCCAGTTCGCTGCATTGCCATTCACTCCAATGCGCCGATTCCAGTTCGCTGCATTGCCATTCACTCCAATGCGCCGATTCCAGTTCGCTGCATTGCCATTCACTCCAATGCGCCGATTCCAGTTCGCTGCATTGCCATTCACTCCAATGCGCCGATTCCAGTTCGCTGCATTGCCATTCACTCCAATGCGCCGATTCCAGTTCGCTGCATTGCCATTCACTCCAATGCGCCGATTCCAGTTCGCTGCATTGCCATTCACTCCAATGCGCCGATTCCAGTTCGCTGCATTGCCATTCACTCCAATGCGCCGATTCCAGTTCGCTGCATTGCCATTCACTCCAATGCGCCGATTCCAGTTCGCTGCATTGCCATTCACTCCAATGCGCCGATTCCAGTTCGCTGCATTGCCATTCACTCCAATGCGCCGATTCCAGTTCGCTGCATTGCCATTCACTCCAATGCGCCGATTCCAGTTCGCTGCATTGCCATTCACTCCAATGCGCCGATTCCAGTTCGCTGCATTGCCATTCACTCCAATGCGCCGATTCCAGTTCGCTGCATTGCCATTCACTCCAATGCGCCGATTCCAGTTCGCTGCATTGCCATTCACTCCAATGCGCCGATTCCAGTTCGCTGCATTGCCATTCACTCCAATGCGCCGATTCCAGTTCGCTGCATTGCCATTCACTCCAATGCGCCGATTCCAGTTCGCTGCATTGCCATTCACTCCAATGCGCCGATTCCAGTTCGCTGCATTGCCATTCACTCCAATGCGCCGATTCCAGTTCGCTGCATTGCCATTCACTCCAATGCGCCGATTCCAGTTCGCTGCATTGCCATTCACTCCAATGCGCCGATTCCAGTTCGCTGCATTGCCATTCACTCCAATGCGCCGATTCCAGTTCGCTGCATTGCCATTCACTCCAATGCGCCGATTCCAGTTCGCTGCATTGCCATTCACTCCAATGCGCCGATTCCAGTTCGCTGCATTGCCATTCACTCCAATGCGCCGATTCCAGTTCGCTGCATTGCCATTCACTCCAATGCGCCGATTCCAGTTCGCTGCATTGCCATTCACTCCAATGCGCCGATTCCAGTTCGCTGCATTGCCATTCACTCCAATGCGCCGATTCCAGTTCGCTGCATTGCCATTCACTCCAATGCGCCGATTCCAGTTCGCTGCATTGCCATTCACTCCAATGCGCCGATTCCAGTTCGCTGCATTGCCATTCACTCCAATGCGCCGATTCCAGTTCGCTGCATTGCCATTCACTCCAATGCGCCGATTCCAGTTCGCTGCATTGCCATTCACTCCAATGCGCCGATTCCAGTTCGCTGCATTGCCATTCACTCCAATGCGCCGATTCCAGTTCGCTGCATTGCCATTCACTCCAATGCGCCGATTCCAGTTCGCTGCATTGCCATTCACTCCAATGCGCCGATTCCAGTTCGCTGCATTGCCATTCACTCCAATGCGCCGATTCCAGTTCGCTGCATTGCCATTCACTCCAATGCGCCGATTCCAGTTCGCTGCATTGCCATTCACTCCAATGCGCCGATTCCAGTTCGCTGCATTGCCATTCACTCCAATGCGCCGATTCCAGTTCGCTGCATTGCCATTCACTCCAATGCGCCGATTCCAGTTCGCTGCATTGCCATTCACTCCAATGCGCCGATTCCAGTTCGCTGCATTGCCATTCACTCCAATGCGCCGATTCCAGTTCGCTGCATTGCCATTCACTCCAATGCGCCGATTCCAGTTCGCTGCATTGCCATTCACTCCAATGCGCCGATTCCAGTTCGCTGCATTGCCATTCACTCCAATGCGCCGATTCCAGTTCGCTGCATTGCCATTCACTCCAATGCGCCGATTCCAGTTCGCTGCATTGCCATTCACTCCAATGCGCCGATTCCAGTTCGCTGCATTGCCATTCACTCCAATGCGCCGATTCCAGTTCGCTGCATTGCCATTCACTCCAATGCGCCGATTCCAGTTCGCTGCATTGCCATTCACTCCAATGCGCCGATTCCAGTTCGCTGCATTGCCATTCACTCCAATGCGCCGATTCCAGTTCGCTGCATTGCCATTCACTCCAATGCGCCGATTCCAGTTCGCTGCATTGCCATTCACTCCAATGCGCCGATTCCAGTTCGCTGCATTGCCATTCACTCCAATGCGCCGATTCCAGTTCGCTGCATTGCCATTCACTCCAATGCGCCGATTCCAGTTCGCTGCATTGCCATTCACTCCAATGCGCCGATTCCAGTTCGCTGCATTGCCATTCACTCCAATGCGCCGATTCCAGTTCGCTGCATTGCCATTCACTCCAATGCGCCGATTCCAGTTCGCTGCATTGCCATTCACTCCAATGCGCCGATTCCAGTTCGCTGCATTGCCATTCACTCCAAGGCGCCGATTCCAGTTCGCTGCATTGCCATTCACTCCAATGCGCCGATTCCAGTTCGCTGCATTGCCATTCACTCCAATGCGCCGATTCCAGTTCGCTGCATTGCCATTCACTCCAATGCGCCGATTCCAGTTCGCTGCATTGCCATTCACTCCAATGCGCCGATTCCAGTTCGCTGCATTGCCATTCACTCCAATGCGCCGATTCCAGTTCGCTGCATTGCCATTCACTCCAATGCGCCGATTCCAGTTCGCTGCATTGCCATTCACTCCAATGCGCCGATTCCAGTTCGCTGCATTGCCATTCACTCCAATGCGCCGATTCCAGTTCGCTGCATTGCCATTCACTCCAATGCGCCGATTCCAGTTCGCTGCATTGCCATTCACTCCAATGCGCCGATTCCAGTTCGCTGCATTGCCATTCACTCCAATGCGCCGATTCCAGTTCGCTGCATTGCCATTCACTCCAATGCGCCGATTCCAGTTCGCTGCATTGCCATTCACTCCAATGCGCCGATTCCAGTTCGCTGCATTGCCATTCACTCCAATGCGCCGATTCCAGTTCGCTGCATTGCCATTCACTCCAATGCGCCGATTCCAGTTCGCTGCATTGCCATTCACTCCAATGCGCCGATTCCAGTTCGCTGCATTGCCATTCACTCCAATGCGCCGATTCCAGTTCGCTGCATTGCCATTCACTCCAATGCGCCGATTCCAGTTCGCTGCATTGCCATTCACTCCAATGCGCCGATTCCAGTTCGCTGCATTGCCATTCACTCCAATGCGCCGATTCCAGTTCGCTGCATTGCCATTCACTCCAATGCGCCGATTCCAGTTCGCTGCATTGCCATTCACTCCAATGCGCCGATTCCAGTTCGCTGCATTGCCATTCACTCCAATGCGCCGATTCCAGTTCGCTGCATTGCCATTCACTCCAATGCGCCGATTCCAGTTCGCTGCATTGCCATTCACTCCAATGCGCCGATTCCAGTTCGCTGCATTGCCATTCACTCCAATGCGCCGATTCCAGTTCGCTGCATTGCCATTCACTCCAATGCGCCGATTCCAGTTCGCTGCATTGCCATTCACTCCAATGCGCCGATTCCAGTTCGCTGCATTGCCATTCACTCCAATGCGCCGATTCCAGTTCGCTGCATTGCCATTCACTCCAATGCGCCGATTCCAGTTCGCTGCATTGCCATTCACTCCAATGCGCCGATTCCAGTTCGCTGCATTGCCATTCACTCCAATGCGCCGATTCCAGTTCGCTGCATTGCCATTCACTCCAATGCGCCGATTCCAGTTCGCTGCATTGCCATTCACTCCAATGCGCCGATTCCAGTTCGCTGCATTGCCATTCACTCCAATGCGCCGATTCCAGTTCGCTGCATTGCCATTCACTCCAATGCGCCGATTCCAGTTCGCTGCATTGCCATTCACTCCAATGCGCCGATTCCAGTTCGCTGCATTGCCATTCACTCCAATGCGCCGATTCCAGTTCGCTGCATTGCCATTCACTCCAATGCGCCGATTCCAGTTCGCTGCATTGCCATTCACTCCAATGCGCCGATTCCAGTTCGCTGCATTGCCATTCACTCCAATGCGCCGATTCCAGTTCGCTGCATTGCCATTCACTCCAATGCGCCGATTCCAGTTCGCTGCATTGCCATTCACTCCAATGCGCCGATTCCAGTTCGCTGCATTGCCATTCACTCCAATGCGCCGATTCCAGTTCGCTGCATTGCCATTCACTCCAATGCGCCGATTCCAGTTCGCTGCATTGCCATTCACTCCAATGCGCCGATTCCAGTTCGCTGCATTGCCATTCACTCCAATGCGCCGATTCCAGTTCGCTGCATTGCCATTCACTCCAATGCGCCGATTCCAGTTCGCTGCATTGCCATTCACTCCAATGCGCCGATTCCAGTTCGCTGCATTGCCATTCACTCCAATGCGCCGATTCCAGTTCGCTGCATTGCCATTCACTCCAATGCGCCGATTCCAGTTCGCTGCATTGCCATTCACTCCAATGCGCCGATTCCAGTTCGCTGCATTGCCATTCACTCCAATGCGCCGATTCCAGTTCGCTGCATTGCCATTCACTCCAATGCGCCGATTCCAGTTCGCTGCATTGCCATTCACTCCAATGCGCCGATTCCAGTTCGCTGCATTGCCATTCACTCCAAGGCGCCGATTCCAGTTCGCTGCATTGCCATTCACTCCAATGCGCCGATTCCAGTTCGCTGCATTGCCATTCACTCCAATGCGCCGATTCCAGTTCGCTGCATTGCCATTCACTCCAATGCGCCGATTCCAGTTCGCTGCATTGCCATTCACTCCAATGCGCCGATTCCAGTTCGCTGCATTGCCATTCACTCCAATGCGCCGATTCCAGTTCGCTGCATTGCCATTCACTCCAATGCGCCGATTCCAGTTCGCTGCATTGCCATTCACTCCAATGCGCCGATTCCAGTTCGCTGCATTGCCATTCACTCCAATGCGCCGATTCCAGTTCGCTGCATTGCCATTCACTCCAATGCGCCGATTCCAGTTCGCTGCATTGCCATTCACTCCAATGCGCCGATTCCAGTTCGCTGCATTGCCATTCACTCCAATGCGCCGATTCCAGTTCGCTGCATTGCCATTCACTCCAATGCGCCGATTCCAGTTCGCTGCATTGCCATTCACTCCAATGCGCCGATTCCAGTTCGCTGCATTGCCATTCACTCCAATGCGCCGATTCCAGTTCGCTGCATTGCCATTCACTCCAATGCGCCGATTCCAGTTCGCTGCATTGCCATTCACTCCAATGCGCCGATTCCAGTTCGCTGCATTGCCATTCACTCCAATGCGCCGATTCCAGTTCGCTGCATTGCCATTCACTCCAATGCGCCGATTCCAGTTCGCTGCATTGCCATTCACTCCAATGCGCCGATTCCAGTTCGCTGCATTGCCATTCACTCCAATGCGCCGATTCCAGTTCGCTGCATTGCCATTCACTCCAATGCGCCGATTCCAGTTCGCTGCATTGCCATTCACTCCAATGCGCCGATTCCAGTTCGCTGCATTGCCATTCACTCCAATGCGCCGATTCCAGTTCGCTGCATTGCCATTCACTCCAATGCGCCGATTCCAGTTCGCTGCATTGCCATTCACTCCAATGCGCCGATTCCAGTTCGCTGCATTGCCATTCACTCCAATGCGCCGATTCCAGTTCGCTGCATTGCCATTCACTCCAATGCGCCGATTCCAGTTCGCTGCATTGCCATTCACTCCAATGCGCCGATTCCAGTTCGCTGCATTGCCATTCACTCCAATGCGCCGATTCCAGTTCGCTGCATTGCCATTCACTCCAATGCGCCGATTCCAGTTCGCTGCATTGCCATTCACTCCAATGCGCCGATTCCAGTTCGCTGCATTGCCATTCACTCCAATGCGCCGATTCCAGTTCGCTGCATTGCCATTCACTCCAATGCGCCGATTCCAGTTCGCTGCATTGCCATTCACTCCAATGCGCCGATTCCAGTTCGCTGCATTGCCATTCACTCCAATGCGCCGATTCCAGTTCGCTGCATTGCCATTCACTCCAATGCGCCGATTCCAGTTCGCTGCATTGCCATTCACTCCAATGCGCCGATTCCAGTTCGCTGCATTGCCATTCACTCCAATGCGCCGATTCCAGTTCGCTGCATTGCCATTCACTCCAATGCGCCGATTCCAGTTCGCTGCATTGCCATTCACTCCAATGCGCCGATTCCAGTTCGCTGCATTGCCATTCACTCCAATGCGCCGATTCCAGTTCGCTGCATTGCCATTCACTCCAATGCGCCGATTCCAGTTCGCTGCATTGCCATTCACTCCAATGCGCCGATTCCAGTTCGCTGCATTGCCATTCACTCCAATGCGCCGATTCCAGTTCGCTGCATTGCCATTCACTCCAATGCGCCGATTCCAGTTCGCTGCATTGCCATTCACTCCAATGCGCCGATTCCAGTTCGCTGCATTGCCATTCACTCCAATGCGCCGATTCCAGTTCGCTGCATTGCCATTCACTCCAATGCGCCGATTCCAGTTCGCTGCATTGCCATTCACTCCAATGCGCCGATTCCAGTTCGCTGCATTGCCATTCACTCCAATGCGCCGATTCCAGTTCGCTGCATTGCCATTCACTCCAATGCGCCGATTCCAGTTCGCTGCATTGCCATTCACTCCAATGCGCCGATTCCAGTTCGCTGCATTGCCATTCACTCCAATGCGCCGATTCCAGTTCGCTGCATTGCCATTCACTCCAATGCGCCGATTCCAGTTCGCTGCATTGCCATTCACTCCAATGCGCCGATTCCAGTTCGCTGCATTGCCATTCACTCCAATGCGCCGATTCCAGTTCGCTGCATTGCCATTCACTCCAATGCGCCGATTCCAGTTCGCTGCATTGCCATTCACTCCAATGCGCCGATTCCAGTTCGCTGCATTGCCATTCACTCCAATGCGCCGATTCCAGTTCGCTGCATTGCCATTCACTCCAATGCGCCGATTCCAGTTCGCTGCATTGCCATTCACTCCAATGCGCCGATTCCAGTTCGCTGCATTGCCATTCACTCCAATGCGCCGATTCCAGTTCGCTGCATTGCCATTCACTCCAATGCGCCGATTCCAGTTCGCTGCATTGCCATTCACTCCAATGCGCCGATTCCAGTTCGCTGCATTGCCATTCACTCCAATGCGCCGATTCCAGTTCGCTGCATTGCCATTCACTCCAATGCGCCGATTCCAGTTCGCTGCATTGCCATTCACTCCAATGCGCCGATTCCAGTTCGCTGCATTGCCATTCACTCCAATGCGCCGATTCCAGTTCGCTGCATTGCCATTCACTCCAATGCGCCGATTCCAGTTCGCTGCATTGCCATTCACTCCAATGCGCCGATTCCAGTTCGCTGCATTGCCATTCACTCCAATGCGCCGATTCCAGTTCGCTGCATTGCCATTCACTCCAATGCGCCGATTCCAGTTCGCTGCATTGCCATTCACTCCAATGCGCCGATTCCAGTTCGCTGCATTGCCATTCACTCCAATGCGCCGATTCCAGTTCGCTGCATTGCCATTCACTCCAATGCGCCGATTCCAGTTCGCTGCATTGCCATTCACTCCAATGCGCCGATTCCAGTTCGCTGCATTGCCATTCACTCCAATGCGCCGATTCCAGTTCGCTGCATTGCCATTCACTCCAATGCGCCGATTCCAGTTCGCTGCATTGCCATTCACTCCAATGCGCCGATTCCAGTTCGCTGCATTGCCATTCACTCCAATGCGCCGATTCCAGTTCGCTGCATTGCCATTCACTCCAATGCGCCGATTCCAGTTCGCTGCATTGCCATTCACTCCAATGCGCCGATTCCAGTTCGCTGCATTGCCATTCACTCCAATGCGCCGATTCCAGTTCGCTGCATTGCCATTCACTCCAATGCGCCGATTCCAGTTCGCTGCATTGCCATTCACTCCAATGCGCCGATTCCAGTTCGCTGCATTGCCATTCACTCCAATGCGCCGATTCCAGTTCGCTGCATTGCCATTCACTCCAATGCGCCGATTCCAGTTCGCTGCATTGCCATTCACTCCAATGCGCCGATTCCAGTTCGCTGCATTGCCATTCACTCCAATGCGCCGATTCCAGTTCGCTGCATTGCCATTCACTCCAATGCGCCGATTCCAGTTCGCTGCATTGCCATTCACTCCAATGCGCCGATTCCAGTTCGCTGCATTGCCATTCACTCCAATGCGCCGATTCCAGTTCGCTGCATTGCCATTCACTCCAATGCGCCGATTCCAGTTCGCTGCATTGCCATTCACTCCAATGCGCCGATTCCAGTTCGCTGCATTGCCATTCACTCCAATGCGCCGATTCCAGTTCGCTGCATTGCCATTCACTCCAATGCGCCGATTCCAGTTCGCTGCATTGCCATTCACTCCAATGCGCCGATTCCAGTTCGCTGCATTGCCATTCACTCCAATGCGCCGATTCCAGTTCGCTGCATTGCCATTCACTCCAATGCGCCGATTCCAGTTCGCTGCATTGCCATTCACTCCAATGCGCCGATTCCAGTTCGCTGCATTGCCATTCACTCCAATGCGCCGATTCCAGTTCGCTGCATTGCCATTCACTCCAATGCGCCGATTCCAGTTCGCTGCATTGCCATTCACTCCAATGCGCCGATTCCAGTTCGCTGCATTGCCATTCACTCCAATGCGCCGATTCCAGTTCGCTGCATTGCCATTCACTCCAATGCGCCGATTCCAGTTCGCTGCATTGCCATTCACTCCAATGCGCCGATTCCAGTTCGCTGCATTGCCATTCACTCCAATGCGCCGATTCCAGTTCGCTGCATTGCCATTCACTCCAATGCGCCGATTCCAGTTCGCTGCATTGCCATTCACTCCAATGCGCCGATTCCAGTTCGCTGCATTGCCATTCACTCCAATGCGCCGATTCCAGTTCGCTGCATTGCCATTCACTCCAATGCGCCGATTCCAGTTCGCTGCATTGCCATTCACTCCAATGCGCCGATTCCAGTTCGCTGCATTGCCATTCACTCCAATGCGCCGATTCCAGTTCGCTGCATTGCCATTCACTCCAATGCGCCGATTCCAGTTCGCTGCATTGCCATTCACTCCAATGCGCCGATTCCAGTTCGCTGCATTGCCATTCACTCCAATGCGCCGATTCCAGTTCGCTGCATTGCCATTCACTCCAATGCGCCGATTCCAGTTCGCTGCATTGCCATTCACTCCAATGCGCCGATTCCAGTTCGCTGCATTGCCATTCACTCCAATGCGCCGATTCCAGTTCGCTGCATTGCCATTCACTCCAATGCGCCGATTCCAGTTCGCTGCATTGCCATTCACTCCAATGCGCCGATTCCAGTTCGCTGCATTGCCATTCACTCCAATGCGCCGATTCCAGTTCGCTGCATTGCCATTCACTCCAATGCGCCGATTCCAGTTCGCTGCATTGCCATTCACTCCAATGCGCCGATTCCAGTTCGCTGCATTGCCATTCACTCCAATGCGCCGATTCCAGTTCGCTGCATTGCCATTCACTCCAATGCGCCGATTCCAGTTCGCTGCATTGCCATTCACTCCAATGCGCCGATTCCAGTTCGCTGCATTGCCATTCACTCCAATGCGCCGATTCCAGTTCGCTGCATTGCCATTCACTCCAATGCGCCGATTCCAGTTCGCTGCATTGCCATTCACTCCAATGCGCCGATTCCAGTTCGCTGCATTGCCATTCACTCCAATGCGCCGATTCCAGTTCGCTGCATTGCCATTCACTCCAATGCGCCGATTCCAGTTCGCTGCATTGCCATTCACTCCAATGCGCCGATTCCAGTTCGCTGCATTGCCATTCACTCCAATGCGCCGATTCCAGTTCGCTGCATTGCCATTCACTCCAATGCGCCGATTCCAGTTCGCTGCATTGCCATTCACTCCAATGCGCCGATTCCAGTTCGCTGCATTGCCATTCACTCCAATGCGCCGATTCCAGTTCGCTGCATTGCCATTCACTCCAATGCGCCGATTCCAGTTCGCTGCATTGCCATTCACTCCAATGCGCCGATTCCAGTTCGCTGCATTGCCATTCACTCCAATGCGCCGATTCCAGTTCGCTGCATTGCCATTCACTCCAATGCGCCGATTCCAGTTCGCTGCATTGCCATTCACTCCAATGCGCCGATTCCAGTTCGCTGCATTGCCATTCACTCCAATGCGCCGATTCCAGTTCGCTGCATTGCCATTCACTCCAATGCGCCGATTCCAGTTCGCTGCATTGCCATTCACTCCAATGCGCCGATTCCAGTTCGCTGCATTGCCATTCACTCCAATGCGCCGATTCCAGTTCGCTGCATTGCCATTCACTCCAATGCGCCGATTCCAGTTCGCTGCATTGCCATTCACTCCAATGCGCCGATTCCAGTTCGCTGCATTGCCATTCACTCCAATGCGCCGATTCCAGTTCGCTGCATTGCCATTCACTCCAATGCGCCGATTCCAGTTCGCTGCATTGCCATTCACTCCAATGCGCCGATTCCAGTTCGCTGCATTGCCATTCACTCCAATGCGCCGATTCCAGTTCGCTGCATTGCCATTCACTCCAATGCGCCGATTCCAGTTCGCTGCATTGCCATTCACTCCAATGCGCCGATTCCAGTTCGCTGCATTGCCATTCACTCCAATGCGCCGATTCCAGTTCGCTGCATTGCCATTCACTCCAATGCGCCGATTCCAGTTCGCTGCATTGCCATTCACTCCAATGCGCCGATTCCAGTTCGCTGCATTGCCATTCACTCCAATGCGCCGATTCCAGTTCGCTGCATTGCCATTCACTCCAATGCGCCGATTCCAGTTCGCTGCATTGCCATTCACTCCAATGCGCCGATTCCAGTTCGCTGCATTGCCATTCACTCCAATGCGCCGATTCCAGTTCGCTGCATTGCCATTCACTCCAATGCGCCGATTCCAGTTCGCTGCATTGCCATTCACTCCAATGCGCCGATTCCAGTTCGCTGCATTGCCATTCACTCCAATGCGCCGATTCCAGTTCGCTGCATTGCCATTCACTCCAATGCGCCGATTCCAGTTCGCTGCATTGCCATTCACTCCAATGCGCCGATTCCAGTTCGCTGCATTGCCATTCACTCCAATGCGCCGATTCCAGTTCGCTGCATTGCCATTCACTCCAATGCGCCGATTCCAGTTCGCTGCATTGCCATTCACTCCAATGCGCCGATTCCAGTTCGCTGCATTGCCATTCACTCCAATGCGCCGATTCCAGTTCGCTGCATTGCCATTCACTCCAATGCGCCGATTCCAGTTCGCTGCATTGCCATTCACTCCAATGCGCCGATTCCAGTTCGCTGCATTGCCATTCACTCCAATGCGCCGATTCCAGTTCGCTGCATTGCCATTCACTCCAATGCGCCGATTCCAGTTCGCTGCATTGCCATTCACTCCAATGCGCCGATTCCAGTTCGCTGCATTGCCATTCACTCCAATGCGCCGATTCCAGTTCGCTGCATTGCCATTCACTCCAATGCGCCGATTCCAGTTCGCTGCATTGCCATTCACTCCAATGCGCCGATTCCAGTTCGCTGCATTGCCATTCACTCCAATGCGCCGATTCCAGTTCGCTGCATTGCCATTCACTCCAATGCGCCGATTCCAGTTCGCTGCATTGCCATTCACTCCAATGCGCCGATTCCAGTTCGCTGCATTGCCATTCACTCCAATGCGCCGATTCCAGTTCGCTGCATTGCCATTCACTCCAATGCGCCGATTCCAGTTCGCTGCATTGCCATTCACTCCAATGCGCCGATTCCAGTTCGCTGCATTGCCATTCACTCCAATGCGCCGATTCCAGTTCGCTGCATTGCCATTCACTCCAATGCGCCGATTCCAGTTCGCTGCATTGCCATTCACTCCAATGCGCCGATTCCAGTTCGCTG
The DNA here is from genome assembly GCA_030390025.1 of Squalus acanthias. Taxonomy (NCBI): domain Eukaryota; kingdom Metazoa; phylum Chordata; class Chondrichthyes; order Squaliformes; family Squalidae; genus Squalus; species Squalus acanthias. Next base: position 109,208 of record JASTWF010000948.1, read on the forward strand.
CATTGCCATTCACTCCAATGCGCCGATTCCAGTTCGCTGCATTGCCATTCACTCCAATGCGCCGATTCCAGTTCGCTGCATTGCCATTCACTCCAATGCGCCGATTCCAGTTCGCTGCATTGCCATTCACTCCAATGCGCCGATTCCAGTTCGCTGCATTGCCATTCACTCCAATGCGCCGATTCCAGTTCGCTGCATTGCCATTCACTCCAAGGCGCCGATTCCAGTTCGCTTCATTGCCATTCACTCCAATGCGCCGATTCCAGTTCGCTGCATTGCTATTCTCTACAATGCGCCAATTCCAGTTCGCTGCATTGCCATTCACTCCAATGTGCCGATTCCAGTTCGCTGCATTGCTATTCACTCCAATACGCCGATTCCAATTCGTTACATTGCCATTCACACCAATGCGCCGATTCCAGTTCGCTGCATTGCCATTCACTCCAATGCGCCGATTCCATGTTCGCTGCAATGCCATTCACTCCAATACGCCGATTCCAGTTCGCTGCATTGCCATTCACTCCAATGCGCCGATTCCAGTTCGCTGCATTGCCATTCACTCCATGCTGTACCTGCCCTGGGTGTGTTTGATGGGACAGTGTAGAGGGAGCTTTACTCTGTATCTAACCCGTGCTGTACCTGCCCTGGGAGTCTTTGATGGGACATTGTAGAGGGATCTTTACTCTGTATCTATCCCGTGCTGTACCTGCCCTGGGAGTGTTTGGTGGGACAGTGTAGAGGGAGCTTTACTCTGTATCTAACCTCTGCTGAACCTGTGAGTGAATAGAATACCACGTGTGAGTGAATATTACACCACGTGTGAGTGAATATTACACCACGTGTGAGTGAATATTACACCACGTGTGAGTGAATATTACACCACGTGTGAGTGAATATTACACCACATGTGAGTGAATATTACACCACGTGTGAGTGAATATTACACCACGTGAGTGAATATTACACCACGTGTGTGAATATTACACCACGTGTGTGAATATTACACCACGTGTGTGAATATTATACCACGTGTGTGAATATTACACCACGTGTGTGAATATTACACCACGTGTGTGAATATTACACCACGTGAGTGAATATTACACCACGTGTGTGAATATTACACCACGTGTGTGAATATTACACCACGTGTGTGAATATTACACCACGTGAGTGAATATTACACCACGTGTGAGTGAATATTACACCACGTGTGTGAATATTACACCACGTGTGAGTGAATATTACACCACGTGTGAGTGAATATTACACCACGTGTGAGTGAATATTACACCACGTGTGAGTGAATATTACACCACGTGTGAGTGAATATTACACCACGTGTGAGTGAATATTACACCACGTGAGTGAATATTACACCACGTGTGTGAATATTATACCACGTGTGTGAATATTACACCACGTGTGTGAATATTACACCACGTGAGTGAATATTACACCACGTGAGTGAATATTACACCACGTGAGTGAATATTACACCACGTGAGTGAATATTACACCACGTGAGTGAATATTACACCACGTGTGTGAATATTACACCACGTGTGTGAATATTACACCACGTGTGTGAATATTACACCACGTGTGAGTGAATATTACACCACGTGTGTGAATATTACACCACGTGTGAGTGAATATTACACCACGTGTGAATATTACACCACGTGTGAATATTACACGTGTGTGAATATTATACCACGTGAGTGAATATTACACCACGTGTGTGAATATTACACCACGTGTGAGTGAATATTATACCACGTGTGAGTGAATATTATACCACGTGAGTGAATATTATACCACGTGAGTGAATATTATACCACGTGTGAGTGAATATTATACCACGTGTGAGTGAATATTATACCACGTGTGAGTGAATATTATACCACGTGTGAGTGAATATTATACCACGTGTGAGTGAATATTACACCACGTGAGAGTGAATATTATACCACGTGTGAGTGAATATTATACCACGTGTGAGTGAATATTATACCACGTGTGAGTGAATATTACACCACGTGAGAGTGAATATTACACCACGTGTGAGTGAATATTACACCACGTGTGAGTGAATATTATACCACGTGTGAGTGAATATTATACGTGAGTGAATATTACACCACGTGAGTGAATATTACACCACGTGAGTGAATATTACAGCACGTGTGAGTGAATATTATACGTGAGTGAATATTACACCACGTGTGAGTGAATATTACACCACGTGAGAGTGAATATTACAGCACGTGTGAATATTATACCACGTGAGTGAATATTATACCACGTGTGAGTGAATATTATACGTGAGTGAATATTATACGTGAGTGAATATTACACCACGTGAGTGAATATTACACCACGTGAGTGAATATTACACCACGTGAGTGAATATTACACCACGTGAGTGAATATTACACCACGTGTGAGTGAATATTATACGTGAGTGAATATTACACCACGTGTGAGTGAATATTACACCACGTGAGTGAATATTATACCACGTGAGTGAATATTATACCACGTGTGAGTGAATATTATACCACGTGAGAGCGAATATTACACCACGTCTGAGTGAATATTATACCACGTCTGAGTGAATATTATACCACGTGTGAGTGAATATTACACCACGTGTGAGTGAATATTACACCACGTCTGAGTGAATATTATACCACGTGTGAGTGAATATTATACCACGTGTGAGTGAATATTACACCACGTGTGAGTGAATATTACACCACGTGTGAGTGAATATTACACCACGTGTGAGTGAATATTACACCACGTGTGAGTGAATATTACACCACGTGTGAGTGAATATTACACCACGTGTGAGTGAATATTACACCACGTCTGAGTGAATATTATACCACGTGTGAGTGAATATTACACCACGTGTTAGTGAATATTATACGTGTGAGTGAATATTATACGTGAGTGAATATTACACCACGTGTGAGTGAATATTATACGTGAGTGAATATTACACCACGTGTGAGTGAATATTACACCACGTGTGAGTGAATATTACACCACGTGTTAGTGAATATTATACGTGTGAGTGAATATTATACGTGAGTGAATATTACACCACGTGTGAGTGAATATTATACGTGTGAGTGAATATTATACGTGAGTGAATATTACACCACGTGTGAGTGAATATTATACCACGTGTGAGTGAATATTACACCACGTGTTAGTGAATATTATACGTGTGAGTGAATATTATACGTGAGTGAATATTACACCACGTGTGAGTGAATATTACACCACGTGTGAGTGAATATTATACGTGAGTGAATATTACACCACGTGTGAGTGAATATTACACCACGTGTGAATATTACACCACGTGTGAATATTACACGTGTGTGAATATTATACCACGTGTGAGTGAATATTACACCACGTGTGAGTGAATATTATACCACGTGTGAGTGAATATTATACCACGTGAGTGAATATTATACCACGTGTGAGTGAATATTATACCACGTGTGAGTGAATATTATACCACGTGTGAGTGAATATTACACCACGTGAGAGTGAATATTACACCACGTGTGTGAATATTACACCACGTGTGAGTGAATATTACACCACGTGTGAGTGAATATTACACGTGTGTGAATATTATACCACGTGAGTGAATATTATACCACGTGAGAGTGAATATTATACCACGTGTGAGTGAATATTACACCACGTGTGAGTGAATATTATACCACGTGTGAGTGAATATTATACCACGTGTGAGTGAATATTATACCACGTGTGAGTGAATATTATACCACGTGTGAGTGAATATTATACCACGTGTGAGTGAATATTATACCACGTGTGAGTGAATATTATACCACGTGTGAGTGAATATTATACCACGTGTGAGTGAATATTACACCACGTGAGAGTGAATATTACACCACGTGAGAGTGAATATTACACCACGTGTGAGTGAATATTACACCACGTGTGAGTGAATATTACACCACGTGTGAGTGAATATTATACGTGAGTGAATATTACACCACGTGAGTGAATATTACACCACGTGAGTGAATATTACACCACGTGTGAGTGAATATTATACGTGAGTGAATATTACACCACGTGTGAGTGAATATTACACCACGTGAGAGTGAATATTACAGCACGTGTGAATATTATACCACGTGAGTGAATATTATACCACGTGTGAGTGAATATTATACGTGAGTGAATATTACACCACGTGAGTGAATATTACACCACGTGAGTGAATATTACACCACGTGAGTGAATATTACACCACGTGTGAGTGAATATTATACGTGAGTGAATATTACACCACGTGTGAGTGAATATTACACCACGTGAGTGAATATTATACCACGTGAGTGAATATTATACCACGTGTGAGTGAATATTATACCACGTGAGAGCGAATATTACACCACGTCTGAGTGAATATTATACCACGTCTGAGTGAATATTATACCACGTGTGAGTGAATATTACACCACGTGTGAGTGAATATTACACCACGTCTGAGTGAATATTATACCATGTGTGAGTGAATATTATACCACGTGTGAGTGAATATTACACCACGTGTGAGTGAATATTACACCACGTGTGAGTGAATATTACACCACGTGTGAGTGAATATTACACCACGTGTGAGTGAATATTACACCACGTGTGAGTGAATATTACACCACGTGTGAGTGAATATTACACCACGTCTGAGTGAATATTATACCACGTGTGAGTGAATATTACACCACGTGTTAGTGAATATTATACGTGTGAGTGAATATTATACGTGAGTGAATATTACACCACGTGTGAGTGAATATTATACGTGAGTGAATATTACACCACGTGTGAGTGAATATTACACCACGTGTGAGTGAATATTACACCACGTGTTAGTGAATATTACACCACGTGTTAGTGAATATTATACGTGTGAGTGAATATTATACGTGAGTGAATATTACACCACGTGTGAGTGAATATTATACGTGTGAGTGAATATTATACGTGAGTGAATATTACACCACGTGTGAGTGAATATTATACCACGTGTGAGTGAATATTACACCACGTGTGAGTGAATATTACACCACGTGTTAGTGAATATTATACGTGTGAGTGAATATTATACGTGAGTGAATATTACACCACGTGAGTGAATATTACACCACGTGTGAGTGAATATTATACGTGAGTGAATATTACACCACGTGTGAGTGAATATTACACCACGTGTGAATATTACACGTGTGTGAATATTATACCACGTGTGAGTGAATATTACACCACGTGTGAGTGAATATTATACCACGTGTGAGTGAATATTATACCACGTGAGTGAATATTATACCACGTGTGAGTGAATATTATACCACGTGTGAGTGAATATTATACCACGTGTGAGTGAATATTACACCACGTGAGAGTGAATATTACACCACGTGTGTGAATATTACACCACGTGTGAGTGAATATTACACCACGTGTGAGTGAATATTACACGTGTGTGAATATTATACCACGTGAGTGAATATTATACCACGTGAGAGTGAATATTATACCACATGTGAGTGAATATTACACCACGTGTGAGTGAATATTACACCACGTGTGAGTGAATATTATACCACGTGTGAGTGAATATTATACCACGTGTGAGTGAATATTATACCACGTGTGAGTGAATATTATACCACGTGTGAGTGAATATTATACCACGTGTGAGTGAATATTATACCACGTGTGAGTGAATATTACACCACGTGAGAGTGAATATTACACCACGTGAGAGTGAATATTACACCACGTGTGAGTGAATATTACACCACGTGTGAGTGAATATTACACCACGTGTGAGTGAATATTATACGTGAGTGAATATTACACCACGTGAGTGAATATTACACCACGTGAGTGAATATTACACCACGTGTGAGTGAATATTATACGTGAGTGAATATTACACCACGTGTGAGTGAATATTACACCACGTGAGAGTGAATATTACAGCACGTGTGAATATTATACCACGTGAGTGAATATTATACCACGTGTGAGTGAATATTATACGTGAGTGAATATTACACCACGTGAGTGAATATTACACCACGTGAGTGAATATTACACCACGTGAGTGAATATTACACCACGTGAGTGAATATTACACCACGTGAGTGAATATTACACCACGTGAGTGAATATTACACCACGTGAGTGAATATTACACCACGTGTGAGTGAATATTATACGTGAGTGAATATTACACCACGTGTGAGTGAATATTACACCACGTGAGTGAATATTATACCACGTGAGTGAATATTATACCACGTGTGAGTGAATATTATACCACGTGAGAGCGAATATTACACCACGTCTGAGTGAATATTATACCACGTCTGAGTGAATATTATACCACGTGTGAGTGAATATTACACCACGTGTGAGTGAATATTATACCACGTGTGAGTGAATATTATACGTGTGAGTGAATATTACACCACGTGTGAGTGAATATTACACCACGTCTGAGTGAATATTATACCACGTGTGAGTGAATATTACAACACGTGTGAGTGAATATTACACCACGTGTGAGTGAATATTACACCACGTGTGAGTGAATATTACACCACGTGTGAGTGAATATTACACCACGTGTGAGTGAATATTACACCACGTGTGAGTGAATATTATACCACGTGTGAGTGAATATTACACCACGTGTTAGTGAATATTATACGTGTGAGTGAATATTATACGTGAGTGAATATTACACCACGTGTGAGTGAATATTATACGTGAGTGAATATTACACCACGTGAGTGAATATTACACCACGTGTTAGTGAATATTATACGTGTGAGTGAATATTACACCACGTGTTAGTGAATATTATACGTGTGAGTGAATATTACACGTGAGTGAATATTACACGTGAGTGAATATTACACCACGTGTGAGTGAATATTATACCACGTGTGAGTGAATATTACACCACGTGTGAGTGAATATTACACCACGTGTGAGTGAATATTACACCACGTGTTAGTGAATATTATACGTGTGAGTGAATATTATACGTGAGTGAATATTACACCACGTGTGAGTGAATATTATACGTGTGAGTGAATATTATACGTGAGTGAATATTACACCACGTGTGAGTGAATATTATACCACGTGTGAGTGAATATTACACCACGTGTTAGTGAATATTATACGTGTGAGTGAATATTATACGTGAGTGAATATTACACCACGTGTGAGTGAATATTACACCACGTGTGAGTGAATATTATACGTGTGAGTGAATATTATACGTGAGTGAATATTACACCACGTGTGAGTGAATATTATACGTGAGTGAATATTACACCACGTGTGAGTGAATATTACACATGTGAGTGAATATTACACCACGTGTGAGTGAATATTACACCACGTGTGAGTGAATATTACACCACGTGAGTGAATATTACACCACGTGAGTGAATATTACACCACGTGAGTGAATATTACACCACGTGTGTGAATATTACACCACGTGTGTGAATATTACACCACGTGTGTGAATATTACACCACGTGTGTGAATATTACACCACGTGTGTGAATATTACACCACGTGAGTGAATATTACACCACGTGAGTGAATATTACACCACGTGTGTGAATATTACACCACGTGTGAATATTACACGTGTGTGAATATTATACCACGTGAGTGAATATTACACCACGTGTGAGTGAATATTATACCACGTGTGAGTGAATATTATACCACGTGTGAGTGAATATTATACCACGTGAGTGAATATTATACCACGTGAGAGTGAATATTATACCACGTGTGAGTGAATATTACACCACGTTGAGTGAATATTATACCACGTGTGAGTGAATATTATACCACGTGAGTGAATATTATACCACGTGTGAGTGAATATTATACCACGTGTGAGTGAATATTACACCACGTGAGAGTGAATATTACACCACGTGAGAGTGAATATTACACCACGTGTGAGTGAATATTACACCACGTGTGAGTGAATATTATACGTGAGTGAATATTACACCACGTGAGTGAATATTACACCACGTGAGTGAATATTACAGCACGTGTGAGTGAAAATTATACGTGAGTGCATATTACACCACGTGTGAGTGAATATTACACCACGTGAGAGTGAATATTACAGCACGTGTGTGAATATTATACCACGTGAGTGAATATTATACCACGTGTGAGTGAATATTATACCACGTGTGAGTGAATATTATACCACGTGTGAGTGAATATTATACGTGAGTGAATATTACACCACGTGAGTGAATATTACACCACGTGAGTGAATATTACACCACGTGTGAGTGAATATTATACGTGAGTGAATATTACACCACGTGTGAGTGAATATTACACCACGTGAGTGAATATTATACCACGTGAGTGAATATTATACCACGTGTGAGTGAATATTATACCACGTGAGAGCGAATATTACACCACGTCTGAGTGAATATTACACCACGTGTGAGTGAATATTACACCACGTGTGAGTGAATATTATACCACGTGTGAGTGAATATTATACCACGTGTGAGTGAATATTACACCACGTGTGAGTGAATATTACACCACGTGTGAGTGAATATTACACCACGTCTGAGTGAATATTACACCACGTCTGAGTGAATATTACACCACGTCTGAGTGAATATTACACCACGTGTGAGTGAATATTACACCACGTGTGAGTGAATATTACACCACGTGTGAGTGAATATTACACCACGTGAGTGAATATTACACCACGTGTGAGTGAATATTACACCACGTGTGAGTGAATATTACACCACGTGTGAGTGAATATTACACCACGTCTGAGTGAATATTATACCACGTGTGAGTGAATATTATACCACGTGTGAGTGAATATTACACCACGTGTTAGTGAATATTATACGTGAGTGAATATTACACCACGTGTGAGTGAATATTATACGTGAGTGAATATTACACCACGTGTGAGTGAATATTACACCACGTGTGAGTGAATATTACACCACGTGTGAGTGAATATTACACCACGTGTTAGTGATTATACGTGTGAGTGAATATTACACGTGAGTAAATATTACACCACGTGTGAGTGAATATTATACCACGTGTGAGTGAATATTACACCACGTGTTAGTGAATATTATACGTGTGAGTGAATATTATACGTGTGAGTGAATATTACACCACGTGTGAGTGAATATTACACCACGTGTTAGTGAATATTACACCACGTGTTAGTGAATATTATACGTGTGAGTGAATATTATACGTGAGTGAATATTACACCACGCGTGAGTGAATATTACACCACGTGTGAGTGAATATTATACGTGTGAGTGAATATTATACGTGAGTGAATATTACACCACGTGTGAGTGAATATTATACGTGAGTGAATATTACACCACGTGTGAGTGAATATTACACCACGTGTGAGTGAATATTATACCACGTGTGAGTGAATATTACACCACGTGTTAGTGAATATTATACGTGTGAGTGAATATTATACGTGAGTGAATATTACACCACGTGTGAGTGAATATTACACCACGTGTGAGTGAATATTATACCACGTGTGAGTGAATATTACACCACGTGTGAGTGAATATTACACCACGTGTGAGTGAAAGCCATTGTCTTCGGCCCCCGCCACAAACTCCGTTCCCTAGCCGTCGACTCCATCCCTCTCCCTGGCCGCTGTCTGAAGCTGAACCAGACTGTTCGCAACCTTGGTGTCCTATTTGACCCTGAGCTGAATTTACAACCCCATATCCTTTCCATCACCAAGACCACCTACTTCCACCTCCATAACATGTCTAGTCTCCGGCCCTGCCTCAGCTCATCTGCTGCTGAAACCCTCAGTAGCCTTTGCTACTTCTAGACTTGACTATTCCAATGCTTTCCTGATCAGCCTCACACCTTGCACCCACCGCACACTCCAGCTCATCCACAACTCCCTGCTGTTTTCATGGATGTAATTCACTACAGCAGAGATAACTAAGAAGTCATTCATATTTCACAAGAAGCCGATCGTTAATCACTCCAGCCACCTTCAGAGAGTATAACATTATGGGAATTCCGTAACAGGTTTAGACTGAAGGTTTGGAAACCAAACTAAGTTTGTGCATATTAACAATGTCAACTGAGCCATGCTAGATTAGATTGGATAGGTGGATGAAGGGATATGGGAACAGGGTAGGTAAATGTGATTAAAACTAGTTGGTCATGTCGAGGGTAAACACCGACATGGACTGGTTGGGCAGAATGGCCTGTTTCTGTGTTGTATCTATGTATTTCTAAGTGAGGCTAGAGATGGAGGGGGCTGGGACAGGTTGCACAGGGGTTTATAATCAAGAGTCGGGACCCATAGTCGCCCCTATGAATGACGAGATTACTAATACAACTGTAAGTTACGGGCAGTCTGTGAAATGTGCTGGTTCTCACATTAAGGCTGTACCAGAAAAGTGGCCCCAGTGTTGCCCGGGTTTGATCTGGGGGTCCGAGATGTGTGAACCACCCAGACCCAATTTAAACAATGGGAAGCACAGAAAACAGCACCAGGGCTGAAAACAGGAAACAAGGGGAGGGAGATAAGGAAGTGGTTACAAAGTATAGCTTAGATTGGGTTCAACAATCTGTAGATGTCAAACATAGAAATTTGATTACAGGAGGAAACCATTCGACCTTGGTTCCCTCCGCTGAATTTAGGCGTCTCTCAGGGGCTGATCTTCCACAAGCCATATTCCTGCTCTCTCTTCAGACTTGTTTACATTAAAGCTTCCAAAAGAAGTCATCGACAGTGCTATCAAGCTGCATTTACTTACCAATAACCTGCTCACTGATGCCCAGACCTCATTACAGCCTTGGTCCAAAAGTGGACAAAAGATCTGAATTCCAGAGGCGAGGTGAGAGTGACTGCCCTTGACATCGAAGTAGCATTTGACCGAGTGTGGCATCAAGGAGCCCCAGTAAAACTGAAGTCAGTGGGGATCAGGGGGAAAACTGGCTGGAGTCATACCTAGCACAAAGGAAGATGGTTGTGGTTGTTGGAGGTCAATCATCTCAACCCCAGGACATCGCTGCAGGAGTTCCTCAGGGCAGTGTCCTAGGCCCAACCATCTTCAGCTGCTTCATCAATGACCTTCCCTCCATTAGGTGGTCAGAAGTCAGTATGTTCGCTGTGATGATTGCAGTGTTCGGTTCCATTCATAATTCCTCAGATAATGAAGCAGTCTTTGCCTGCATGCAGCAAGACCTGGACAATATCTAGGTTTGGGCTAATAATTGGCAAGAAACATTTATATCACATAATTGCCAGGCAATGACCATCTCCAACACGAGTCTAACCAGCTCCCTTTGACATTCAATACCATTACCATCGCCAAATCCACCATCAACATCCTGGGGGTCACCATTGACCAGAAACTTAACTGGACCAGCCACATAAATACTGTGGCTACAAGAGCAAGTCAGAAGCTGGGTATTCTGTGGTGAGTGACTCGCCTCCTGACTCCACAAAGCCTTTCTACCACCAACAAGGCCCAAGTCAGGAGTGTGATGGAATATGATCCACTTGCCTGGATGAGTGCAGCTCCAACAACACTCAAGACGCTCGACACCATCCAGGACAAAGCAGCCCACTTGAATGGCACCCCATCCACCAACAACTTGTATTTATATAGCGCCTTCAACACAGTAAAACATCCCAAGGTGCTTCACAGGGGCATTATCAAACAAATCTGACACCGAGCCACATAAGGAGATATTATGTCAGATGACCAAAAGCTTGGTCAAAGAGGTAGGTTTTAAGGAGCATCTTAAATGAGGAAAGAGTAGAGAAGCGGAGAGTTTTAGGGAGGGAATTCCAGAGCTTAGGGCCTAGGCAGCTGAAGCTACGGCTGCCAATAGTGGAGAGATTAAAATTGGGGATGCTCAAGAGGCCAGAATTGGAGGAGTGCAGATATCTGAGGGTTGTAGGGCTGGAGGAGATTACAGACAAAGTCCCTCCACCACTGGTGTACCGTGGCTGCAGTGTGTACCATTTACAAGATGCAGTGCAGCAACTTGCCAAGGTTTCTTCGACAGCACCTCCCAAACCCATGACCTCTACCACCCAGAACGACAAGGGCAGCAGACGCATGGGAACACCACCACCTCCAAGTTCCCCTCCAAGTCACACAGCATCTTGACTTGGAAATATATCGCCGATCCTTCATCGTCACTGGGTCAAAATCCTGGAACTCCCTCCCTAACAGCACTGTGGGAGTACCTTCACCACACGGACTGCAGCGGTTCAAGAAGGCGGCTCACCACCACCTTCTCAAGGGCAATTAGGGATGGGCAATAAATACAAGCCTTGCCAGTGACGCCCACATCCCAAGAACAAATTTTTAAAAAGTAGTACGGGATAATCAGTTTCCCATCGATCACCTGTAGGACAAGCCTCCCACACTCCCATTGTAGGAGAAAGGGGAGGCTGAGGGAGGTGGAGAAGAAGAACTGGGAAATGAGTTAGGACTAGGAGTTGGTGCAAAAGAGTCACCACATATCAGGCAACAGCCCTCTTCTTCCATCTTGTTCAGTGGTTTCAGAAATGGCTTGACATTGAGACATGTATGTAGAAGAACACAGCGAGTCCTGGAGTTTACTCCCATTGATCAGGCCCAAGGAAAGGAAGGAAGCTCAGGTTTCATTTCAGACTGCAAATCCATTTAATTCAATAAACAAGCAGAAAGATTCAGTTAGCTGGCATTAATATTCAGTACAACAAACTTGAAACAAGGGAATTAAAAAAGAGACCTCACACAAACTTTGGTGTACATGCCTCCCTGGGAAACACATATCACTGAGAAACTGCGGCTCAAAGGGCAGCCCATCCCATCACCCCCATCCTGCATGCCTTGCTGACTCACACAGGGGTCCCATTGAGCAGGTTCCATTGAACCCAATTCTGTGTACACAGCCGCACTTTCCACCAGGGTGCGAGAGGGAAGGGGGTTAGGGTGGGCTGCGACAGAATTACTGGTTGAAATTATTTGATTTCCTTGTGCCAGGTGACAATCCTCAACCTACCCTGCTCAGGGATTAAACCTGGAGCCTTACCTCTTCTACAAGCTACGTCCCTCCACGGGTAGTACATCAATGGACAATTCCCCAATAGTACAGCCCCGAGTTACCATTCCCCAATCAGCACTGCCCCTAGTTACCATTCCCCAATCAGCACTGCCCCTAGTTACCATTCCCCAATCAGCACTGCCCCTAGTTACCATTCCCCAATCAGCACTGCCCCTAGTTACCATTCCCCAATCAGCACTGCCCCTAGTTAACATTCCCCAATCAGCTCTGCCCCTAGTTACCATTCCCCAATCAGCACTGCCCCTAGTTACCATTCCCCAATCAGCTCTGCCCTTAGTTACCATTCCCCAATCAGCACTGCCCTTAGTTACCATTCCCCAATCAGCACTGCCCCTAGTTACCATTCCCCAATCAGCTCTGCCCCTTAGTTAACATTCCCCAATCAGCACTGCCCCTAGTTACCATTCCCCAATCAGCACTGCCCCTAGTTACCATTCCCCAATCAGCACTGCCCCTAGTTACCATTCCCCAATCAGCACTGCCCCTAGTTACCATTTCCCAATCAGTATTCCCCTAGTTACCATTCCCCAATCAGTGTTCCCCTAGTTACCATTTCCCAATCAGTATTCCCCTAGTTACCATTCCCCAATCAGTATTCCCCTAGTTACCATTTCCCAATCAGTATTCCCCTAGTTACCATTCCCCAATCAGTGTTCCCCTAATCACCATTCCCCAATCAGTATTCCCCTAGTTACCATTCCCCAATCAGTATTCCCCTAGTTACCATTCCCCAATCAGTATTGCCCTAGTCACCATTCCCCAATCAGTATTCCCCTCGTTACCATTTCCCAATCAGTATTCCCCTAGTCACCATTCCCCAATCAGTATTCCCCTAGTCACCATTTCCCAATCAGTATTGCCCTAGTTACCATTCCCCAATCAGTATTGCCATAGTTACCATTCCCCAATCAGTATTGCCCTAGTCACCATTCCCCAATCAGTATTGCCCTAGTTACCATTCCCCAATCAGTATTGCCCTAGTTACCATTCCCCAATCAGTATTGCCCTAGTTACCATTCCCCAATCAGTATTCCCCTAGTTACCATTCCCCAATCAGCACTGCCCCTTAGTTACCATTCCCCAATCAGCACTGCCCCTTAGTTACCATTCCCCAATCAGCACTGCCCCTAGTTACCATTCCCCAATCAGCACTGCCCCTAGTTACCATTCCCCAATCAGCTCTGCCCTTAGTTACCATTCCCCAATCAGCACTGCCCCTAGTTACCATTCCCCAATCAGCACTGCCCCTAGTTACCATTCCCCAATCAGCTCTGCCCCTAGTTACCATTCCCCAATCAGCACTGCCCCTAGTTACCATTCCCCAATCAGCTCTGCCCCTTAGTTACCATTCCCCAATCAGCACTGCCCCTAGTTACCATTCCCCAATCAGCTCTGCCCTTAGTTACCATTCCCCAATCAGCACTGCCCCTAGTTACCATTCCCCAATCAGCTCTGCCCCTTAGTTACCATTCCCCAATCAGCACTGCCTCTAAGTTACCATTCCCCAATCAGCACTGCCCCTAGTTACCATTCCCCAATCAGCTCTGCCCTTAGTTACCATTCCCCAATCAGCACTGCCCCTAGTTACCATTCCCCAATCAGCTCTGCCCCTTAGTTACCATTCCCCAATCAGCACTGCCCCTAGTTACCATTCCCCAATCAGCACTGCCCCTTAGTTAACATTCCCCAATCAGCACTGCCCCTAGTTACCATTCCCCAATCAGCTCTGCCCTTAGTTACCATTCCCCAATCAGTATTCCCCTAGTCACCATTCCCCAATCAGTATTGCCCTAGTCACCATTCCCCAATCACTACTGCCCTTGGAGTGATTATCCACCATTCTTCTTCCCAGAATGGCCAACACACCATCTTCAATTTCTCTTACAACAGCCCCCTTACCCCCATCCCTCCTGCAGTTGGGCACAGGGACATTAGCTGCAAACCTTCTTAAAGGTGAGGCACTCCCGTTATCCTCCTCATCGCTGGCTGACTCCATTCCCTATGCAATGCAAATAAGATAGTCAAAGACATAAAAGACAACCTCAGGAATTAACGCCTGTGGACTTGCTCTACTCATCCGAAGCAGCTTTACAATGAAACCTCAACGATCGAAGGAGTGGAAAGTGCTGGTTTACTGCTGCAAACACCAAATGTGTGACAGTGCGTAGAATCCGTCTGAGATCTTATTATCGACAAATGAGAGACACGCTGAATCAAATCAATCATGGCTTGTTGGAAAGGTGCAGATTAAATTGCCAAAACATAACATGTAGAATCCTGACAGCCCTGGGCAATAGTCTGCAGCAACAGCATGTAGAAAAAATCTGCTTTAAAACTGCAGATGGAAAGTTCACTTCAGGTGTGATGTGGGCAACGGCCTAAAGGAGGAGGGAGATTTACAAACATATTGCGATTTCGAAGGTTACTCCCGTCTGCCGGAGGCTCCTCATCCTGGTTGGATGGATCCAGATTGCTCCCTTTCTGCAGATTGCAATAGTAAAAAAGAGAACAGTGTTAATAATTGGAACCATCAGTGTCCAGTAAGCAGCATGAATGACTTATACAGGAGAGGTGAAATGGCAGGGACCAAATTACCAATCACCAGTCATATTCCACACTGCGATCACCAGTCATATTCCACACTGCAATCACCAGTCATATTCCACACTGCGATCACCAGTCATATTCCACACTGCGATCACCAGTCATATTCCACACTGCGATCACCAGTCATATTCCACACTGAGATCACCAGTCATATTCCACACTGCGATCACCAGTCATATTCCACACTGCGATCACCAGTCATATTCCACACTGCGATCACCTTCCACACTGGGCTGTCTAGTACTCTAACCCTTCCACACTGGGCTGTCTAGTACTCTAACCCTTCCACACTGGACTCTCTAGTACTCTAACCTTTCCACACTGGACTCTCTAGTACGCTAACCCTTCCACACTGGGCTGTCTAGTACTCTAACCCTTCCACACTGGGCTGTCTAGTACTCTAACCCTTCCACACTGGGCTGTCTAGTACTCTAACCCTTCCACACTGGGCTGTCTAGTACTCTAACCCTTCCACACTGGACTCTCTAGTACTCTAACCCTTCCACACTGGGCTCTCTAGTACGCTAACCCTTCCACACTGGACTCTCTAGTACTCTAACCCTTCCACACTGGACTCTCTAGTACTCTAACCCTTCCACACTGGGCTCTCTAGTACTCTAACCCTTCCACACTGGGCTCTCTAGTACTCTAACCCTTCCACACTGGGCTCTCTAGTACTCTAACCCTTCCACACTGGGCTCTCTAGTACTCTAACCCTTCCACACTGGGCTCTCTAGTACTCTAACCCTTCGACCCTGGGCTGTCTAGTACTCTAACCCTTCCACACTGGGCTGTCTAGTACTCTAACCCTTCCACACTGGGCTCTCTAGTACTCTGGACCAGACGAACGGTTGACTGTGCTGGCCTGGCTCTAGCGCTGCATCCACCTGGCGAGCGAGCGACCCTCGGAATGGCGGGCACACCATGTAGAATCTCGGAATAGCAACGTTGAAGGTGAGCTTCTGCTTGGAGAGTTGTTGGAAAGTGTAGTAGCCTTCCATGTAGCCTGAGGGGGTGGTGAAGGTGGTGCAGCTGGTGTACTCATGCACACTGCCAGGGCGCAGCACTGGGAACTCACCTACGGCACAGAGTGAGAGAGAAAGGGAGAGAAATTTCTCTACAGATCAAAGTGGTAAATAGACATCCTTAACCAGTTTTGAAAGTCTGGTCGCTGCCCGCTGCAGTCTGCGTGGTCCGGTTGCTGCCAGGTGACTCCGGTTCCAGCTCCCTTCCAGCTGGGAAATCTCCCTCCTCGTGTTAGAGCAAACCAGGTGTCGCTGGCTGGGATCAGCTGCCTCAGCAGTGATTAAACTCCTGCCCACGGCCCCGCCACTGACCCCAGGCCCAGCCCCCGGGTCCTGGCACTCCGTACTCGCTGCCCACAGTCCTGTCACTGCCCCGGGTCCTGGCACTCCGTACTCGCTGCCCACAGTCCTGTCACTGCCCCGGGTCCTGTCACTGCCCCGGGTCCTGGCACTCCGTACTCGCTGCCCACAGTCCTGTCACTGCCCCGGGTCCTGTTACTGCCCCGGGTCCTGGCACTGCGTACTCGCTGCCCACAGTCCTGTCACTGCCCCGGGTCCTGGCACTCCGTACTCGCTGCCCACAGTCCTGTCACTGCCCCGGGTCCTGTTACTGCCCCGGGTCCTGGCACTGCGTACTCGCTGCCCACAGTCCTGTCACTACCCCGGGTCGTGTCACTGCCCCGGGTCCTGGCACTGCCCCGGGTCCTGGCACTGCGTACTCACTGCCCCGGGTCCTGTCACTGCCCCGGGTCCTGGCACTCCGTACTCACTGCCCCGGGTCCTGTCACTGCCCCGGGTCCTGGCACTCCGTACTCACTGCCCCGGGTCCTGTCACTGCCCCGGGTCCTGGCACTCCGTACTCACTGCCCCGGGTCCTGTCACTGCCCCGGGTCCTGGCACTGCCCCAGGTCCTGGCACTGCCCCGGGTCCTGGCACTGCGTACTCGCTGCCCGCAGTCCTGTCACTGCCCCGGGTCCTGGCACTGCGTACTCACTGCCCCGGGTCCTGTCACTGCCCCGGGTCCTGTCACTCCGTACTCACTGCCCCGGGTCCTGGCACTGCCCCGGGTCCTGGCACTCCGTACTCACTGCCCCGGGTCCTGTCACTGCCCCGGGTCCTGGCACTGCGTACTCACTGCCCACAGTCCTGGCACTGCCCCGGGTCCTGGCACTCCGTACTCGCTGCCCACAGTCCTAGTGTAACTAGTGGGGTGCCGCAAGGATCAGTGTTGGGGCCTCAGCTATTTACAATTTATATTAATGACCTAGATGAAGGGACCAAGTGTAATGTATCCAAGTTTGCCGATGATACAAAGCTAGGTGGGTCAGTAAGCTGTGAGGAGAACACAAAGAGTCTGCAAAGGGATATAGATAGACTAAGTGAGTGGGCAGTAAGTTGGCAGATGGAGCATAATGTAGGGAAATGTGAGGTTATTCATTTTGGTAGGAAGAATAGAAAAACAGAATATTTTTTAAATGGTGAGAAACTTTCAAATGTTGGTGTTCAGTCAGATTTGGATGTCCTCGTGCAAGAAACACAGAAAGCTAGCATGCAGGTACAGCAAGCAATAAGGAAGGCAAATGGCATGTTGGCCTTTATTGCAAAGGGGGTTGGAGTAAAAGAGCAAGGAAGACTTGCTACAATTGTACAGGGCCTTGGTGAGACCACACCTGGAGTACTGTGCACAGTTCTGGTCTCCTTATCTAAGGAAGGATATACTTGCCTTGGAGGCGGTGCAACGAAGGTTCACTAGATTGATTCCTGGGATGAGAGGGCTGTCCTATGATGAGAGATTGTGTAGAATGGGCCGATACTCTCTGGAGTTTAGAAGAATGAGAGGTGATCTCATTGAAACATACAAGATTCTGAAGGGGATTGACAGGGTAGATGCTGAGCAGTTGTTTCCCCTGGCTGGAGTGTCTAGAACAAGGGGGCATAGTCTCAGGATAAGGGATCGGCCATTTAAGACTGAGATGAGGAGGAATTTGTTCACTCAGAGGGTTGTGAATCTTTGGAATTCTCTGCCCCAGAGGGCTGTGAATGCTGAGTCATTGAGTATATTCAAGGCTGTGATAGATAGATTTTTGGACTCTAGGGGAATCAAGGGATATGGAGATCAGGCGGGAAAGTGGAGTTGAGGTCGATGATCAGCCGTGATCTTATTGAATGGCGGAGCAGGCTCGAGGGGCCGTATGGCCGACTCCTGCTCTTATTCTTATGTCCTGTCACTGCCCCCGGGTCCTGCCACTCCGTACCCACTACTCCAGGTCCCTGGACCTCCTCGACGTCTCCATTCTCGTTGGTTATCTTCCAGTAGCGACTGTCAAGCTGACAGACGTTGTCTGGTGAGGTGTCCTTCACCATCTCTATCCTGTACGGGGAGAGACGGAGCACCCATTAACTCTTTAGTTTGTACTGTTTGTACTGAAAACCACTGCAGGGATTCACACAGGCTCGGAATCAAAACTAGTAACCGCATTTTGCATTAGCAGTATTTTTTAGAAAGAATTGTCCTCGGATCAGTTACAACCACGAACATTTCAATTAAACAGACACAGATCACCATCAGTACAGGGGACCAAAAGCAATGGCATCAACCAGATCATCTGTTTTGGTGATGTTGCTTGAGGGATAAATATTGGCCAGGACACCGGGGAAACTCCCCAGCTCTTCTTGAAAACAGTGCCATGGGATCTGAGAGGACAGACAGGACCTCAGTTTAAGGTCTCATCAAAAAGACAACTCCTCAGACAGTGCAGCGCTCCCTCAGTACTGCCCCTCCGACAGTGCAGCGCTCCCGCAGTACTGCCCTTCCGACAGTGCAGCGCTCCCTCAGTACTGCCCCTCCAACAGTGCAGCGCTCCCTCAGTACTGCCCCTCCGACAGTGCGGTGCTCCCTCAGTACTGCCCCTCCGACAGTGCAGCACTCCCTCAGTACTGCCCCTCCGACAGTGCAGCGCTCCCTCAGGACTGCCCCTCTGACAGTGCAGCGCTCCCTCAGTACTGCCCCTCTGACAGTGCAGCGCTCCCTCAGTACGGTCCCTCTGACAGTGCAGCGCTCCCTCAGTACTGCCCCTCCGACAGTGCAGCGCTCCCTCAGTACTGCCCCTCCGACAGTGCAGCACTCCCTCAGTACTGCCCCTCCGACAGTGCAGCGCTCCCTCAGTACTGCCCCTCCGACAGTGCAGTGCTCCCTCAGTACTGCCCCTCCGACAGTGCAGCACTCCCTCAGTACGGTCCCTCTGACAGTGCAGCGCTCCCTCAGTACTGCCCCTCCCACAGTGCAGCACTCCCTCAGTACGGTCCCTCTGACAGTGCAGCACTCCCTCAGTACTGCCCTGGAGTGTCAGCCTAGATCTACGCTTAATTCTCTGTGGAATTCACACAGAGGTGTGAGACTGTGGAATACACACAGAGAGGTGTGAGACTGTGGAATTATCGAGTAATTACAGACCAGTCAGCCTAACCTCGGTGGTGGGAAAATTATTGGAAAGAATTCTGAAGGACAGGATAAATCTTCATTTAGAAAGACACGGATTAATCAAGGATAGTCAGCACGGATTTATTAAGGGAAGGTTGTGTCTGACAAACATGATTGAATTTTTTGAGGAGGTAACAAGGAGGGTAGATGAGGGTAGTGCATTTGATGTAGTGTATATGAACTTTAGCAAGGCTTTTGATAAGGTTCCACATGGCAGACTGGTCACGAAGTTAAAAGCCCATGGGATCCAGGGCAAAGTGTCAAGTTGGATTCAAAACTGGCTCGGAGACAGGAAGCAGAGGGTAATGGTTGATGGGTGTTTTTGTGACTGGAAGGCTGTTTCCAGTGGGGTGCCGCAGGGCTCAGTACTAGGTCCCTTGCTTTTTGTGGTATATATCAATGGTCTAGACTTGAATATAGGGGGTATGATTAAGAAGTTTGCAGATGATGTTAAAATCGGCTGTGTGGTTGATACTGAAGAAGGAAGCTGCAGACTGCAGGAAGATATCAATAAATTGGTCAGGTGGGCAGAACAGTGGCAAATGGAATTCAATCCGGAGAAATGTGAGGTAATGCATTGGGGGAGGGCTAAGAAGGAAAGGGAATACACATTAAATGGTAGGACACTGAGTAGTGTAGAGGAACAAAGGGACCTTGGAGTGCATGTCCATAGATCCCTGAAGGTAGCAGGCCAGGTAGATAAGGTGGTTAAGAAGGCATACGGAATGCTTGCCTTTATTAGCCGTGGCATAGAATACAAGAGCAGGGGGGTTATGCTTCAACTGTATAAAACACTATTTTAGGCCTCAGCTAGAGTACTGCGTGCAGTTCTGGTCACCACATTACAGGAAAGATGTGATTGCACTCGAGAGGGTACAGAGGAGATTTACAAGGATGTTGCCGGGAGTAGAGAATCCTAGCTATGAGGAAAGACTGGATAGGCTGGGTCTGTTTTCCTTGGAACAGAGGAGGCTGAGGGGAGACCTTATTGAGGTGTATAAAATTATGAGGGGCCTAGATAAAGTGGATAGAAATGACCTATTTCCCTTAGCAGAGGGGTCAAAAACCAGGGGGCACAGATTTAAAGTAATTGGTGGAAGGTTTAGAGGGGATTTGAGGGGAAATTTCTTCACCCAGAGGGTTGTGGGGGTCTGGAACTCACTGCCTGAAAGGGTGGTAGAGGCAGGAACCCTAACCACATTTAAAAAGTACTTGGATGTGCACTTGGGATGCTGTAACCTGCAGGGCTACGGACCAAGAGCTGGGAAGTGGGATTAGGCTGGATAGCTCTTTGTCGGCCGGCACGGACACGATGGGCCGAAATGGCCTCCTTCCGTGCTGTAACTTTCTATTATTCTATGAATTCACACAGAGAGGTGAAACTGTGGAATTCACAGAGTGGTGAGACTGTGGAATTCACAGAGAGGTGAGAGACTGTGGAATTCACAGAGAGGTGAGAGACTGTGGAATTCACAGAGAGGTGAGAGACTGTGGAATTCATTTCCAGGGTTAGTGATTGTGGTTGAAACTGTGTTCATAATCATAATTCATAATCAGATGGCTCAGGTGGATAAAGGACTAGGGAACAGGGTGGGTAAATGTGATTGGGACTCTTTGCTGGTGTGGAGGGTAAACGCTGGCAAGGACTGGATGGGCCAAATGGCCAGTCTCGGTGTCGGAACGTGTATATTGTCAACCAGAATTTACGCTAATGCAACCTCTGACATTCAGTGAAACATGTGAACAGGCTCTGCTCAGTTACACAAGTGCTATTTGTCTTGCACTTGCTCTGATCTGTCCCACACACCCAGCACGGGATTAAACAGACAGGGAAGGGCCAGCGTACCTGATCCTGTAGGAGAAGAAGTAATGAGGTGGGTGCACCGAGCTCAGCTCCGGTAGGAAGGAGGTGGACACAGATATGATGATGTCGCCTGTTCGAGCCACACATCTCTCATCGTGGACGTACCTGAGGAAGAGGGAATCATGTTAACAGAATGAGCAGACAGGGTGAACCACTGTACGACACACAGACTAGCACAGCACAGAAACCCAGACTCTGGCGAGAACGTGACAGCCATATACACAGCACTCGGCCCCGATGTGCAGGAGGTGACGAGAGACAGCGTGCAGGAGGTGACGAGAGACACAGGGTGCAGGAGGTGACGAGAGACACAGGGTGCAGGAGGTGACGAGAGACACAGGGTGCAGGAGGTGACGAGAGACACAGGGTGCAGGAGGTGACGAGAGACACAGGGTGCAGGAGGTGACGAGAGACACAGGGTGCAGGAGGTGACGAGAGACACAGGGTGCAGGAGGTGACGAGAGACACAGGGTGCAGGAGGTGACGAGAGACACAGCGCGCAGGAGGTGACGAGAGACACAGCGCGCAGGAGGTGACGAGAGACACAGCGCGCAGGAGGTGACGAGAGACACAGCGCGCAGGAGGTGACGAGAGACACAGCGCGCAGGAGGTGACGAGAGACACAGCGCGCAGGAGGTGACGAGAGACACAGCGCGCAGGAGGTGACGAGAGACACAGCGCGCAGGAGGTGACGAGAGACACAGCGCGCAGGAGGTGACGAGAGACACAGCGCGCAGGAGGTGACGAGAGACACAGCGCGCAGGAGGTGACGAGAGACACAGCGCGCAGGAGGTGACGAGAGACACAGCGCGCAGGAGGTGACGAGAGACACAGCGCGCAGGAGGTGACGAGAGACACAGCGCGCAGGAGGTGACGAGAGACACAGCGCGCAGGAGGTGACGAGAGACACAGCGCGCAGGAGGTGACGAGAGACACAGCGTGCAGGAGGTGACGAGAGACACAGCGTGCAGGAGGTGACGAGAGACACAGCGTGCAGGAGGTGACGAGAGACACAGCGTGCAGGAGGTGACGAGAGACACAGCGTGCAGGAGGTGACGAGAGACACAGCGTGCAGGAGGTGACGAGAGACACAGCGTGCAGGAGGTGACGAGAGACAGCGTGCAGGAGGTGACGAGAGACACAGCGTGCAGGAGCTGACGAGACAGCGTGCAGGAGGTGACGAGAGACACAGCGTGCAAGAGGTGACGAGAGACACAGCGTGCAAGAGGTGACGAGAGACACAGCGTGCAAGAGGTGACGAGACAGCGTGCAAGAGGTGACGAGACAGCGTGCAGGAGGTGACGAGACAGCGTGCAGGAGGTGACGAGAGACACAGAGAGCAGGAGGTGACGAGAGACAGCGTGCAGGAGGTGACGAGAGACAGCGTGCAGGAGGTGACGAGAGACAGCGTGCAGGAGGTGACGAGAGACAGCGTGCAGGAGGTGACGAGAGACAGCGTGCAGGAGGTGACGAGAGACAGCGTGCAGGAGGTGACGAGAGACAGCGTGCAGGAGGTGACGAGAGACAGCGTGCAGGAGGTGACGAGAGACAGCGTGCAGGAGGTGACGAGAGACAGCGTGCAGGAGGTGACGAGAGACAGCGTGCAGGAGTGACGAGAGACAGCGTGCAGGAGGTGACGAGAGACAGCGTGCAGGAGGTGACGAGAGACAGCGTGCAGGAGGTGACGAGAGACAGCGTGCAGGAGGTGACGAGAGACACAGAGTGCAGGAGGTGACGAGAGACACAGAGTGCAGGAGGTGACGAGAGACAGCGTGCAGGAGGTGACGAGAGACAGCGTGCAGGAGGTGACGAGAGACAGCGTGCAGGAGGTGACGAGAGACACAGCGTGCAAGAGGTGACGAGAGACAGCGTGCAGGGGGTGACGAGAGACACAGCGTGCAGGGGGTGACGAGAGACACAGCGTGCAGGAGGTGACGAGAGACACAGCGTGCAGGAGGTGACGAGAGACACAGCGTGCAGGAGGTGACGAGAGACACAGCGTGCAGGAGGTGACGAGAGACACAGCGTGCAGGAGGTGACGAGAGACACAGCGTGCAGGAGGTGACGAGAGACACAGCGTGCAGGAGGTGACGAGAGACACAGCGTGCAGGGAGGTGACGAGAGACACAGCGTGCAGGGGGTGACGAGAGACACAGCGTGCAGGGGGTGACGAGAGACACAGCGTGCAGGGGGTGACGAGAGACACAGCGTGCAGGGGGTGACGAGAGACACAGCGTGCAGGAGGTGACGAGAGACACAGCGTGCAGGGGGTGACGAGAGACACAGCGTGCAGGGGGTGACGAGAGACACAGCGTGCAGGGGGTGACGAGAGACACAGCGTGCAGGGGGTGACGAGAGACACAGCGTGCAGGGGGTGACGAGAGACACAGCGTGCAGGAGGTGACGAGAGACACAGCGTGCAGGAGGTGACGAGAGACACAGCGTGCAGGAGGTGACGAGACAGCGTGCAGGAGGTGACGAGAGACACAGCGTGCAGGAGGTGACGAGAGACAGCGTGCAGGAGGTGACGATAGACACAGAGTGCAGGAGGTGACGAGACAGCGTGCAGGAGCTGACGAGACAGCGTGCAGGAGCTGACGAGACAGCGTGCAGGAGCTGACGAGAGACACAGCGTGCAAGAGGTGACGAGAGACACAGCGTGCAAGAGGTGACGAGAGACACAGCGTGCAAGAGGTGATGAGACAGCGTGCAGGAGGTGACGAGAGACAGCGTGCAGGAGGTGACGAGAGACAGCGTGCAGGAGGTGACGAGAGACAGCGTGCAGGAGGTGACGAGAGACAGCGTGCAGGAGGTGACGAGAGACAGCGTGCAGGAGGTGACGAGAGACAGCGTGCAGGAGGTGACGAGAGACACAGCGTGCAAGAGGTGACGAGAGACAGCGTGCAAGAGGTGACGAGAGACAGCGTGCAGGAGGTGACGAGAGACAGCGTGCAGGAGGTGACGAGAGACAGCGTGCAGGAGGTGACGAGAGACAGCGTGCAGGAGGTGACGAGAGACAGCGTGCAGGAGGTGACGAGAGACAGCGTGCAGGAGCTGACGAGAGACACAGCGTGCAAGAGGTGACGAGAGACACAGCGTGCAAGAGGTGACGAGAGACACAGCGTGCAAGAGGTGATGAGACAGCGTGCAGGAGGTGACGAGAGACAGCGTGCAGGAGGTGACGAGAGACAGCGTGCAGGAGGTGACGAGAGACAGCGTGCAGGAGGTGACGAGAGACAGCGTGCAGGAGGTGACGAGAGACAGCGTGCAGGAGGTGACGAGAGACAGCGTGCAGGAGGTGACGAGAGACAGCGTGCAGGAGGTGACGAGAGACAGCGTGCAGGAGGTGACGAGAGACACAGCGTGCAAGAGGTGACGAGAGACAGCGTGCAAGAGGTGACGAGAGACAGCGTGCAGGAGGTGACGAGAGACAGCGTGCAGGAGGTGACGAGAGACAGCGTGCAGGAGGTGACGAGAGACAGCGTGCAGGAGGTGACGAGAGACAGCGTGCAGGAGGTGACGAGAGACAGCGTGCAGGAGGTGACGAGAGACCAGCGTGCAGGAGGTGACGAGAGACACAGCGTGCAGGAGGTGACGAGAGACACAGAGTGCAGGAGGTGACGAGAGACACAGCGTGCAGGAGGTGACGAGAGACACAGCGTGCAGGAGGTGACGAGAGACACAGCGTGCAGGAGGTGAAGAGAGACACAGCGTGCAGGAGGTGACGAGAGACACAGCGTGCAGGAGGTGACGAGAGACCAGCGTGCAGGAGGTGACGAGACCAGCGTGCAGGAGGTGACGAGAGACAGCGTGCAGGAGGTGACGAGAGACACAGAGTGCAGGAGGTGACGAGAGACACAGCGTGCAGGAGGTGACGAGAGACACAGAGTGCAGGAGGTGACGAGAGACCAGAGTGCAGGAGGTGACGAGACAGCGTGCAGGAGGTGACGAGACAGCGTGCAGGAGGTGACGGAGACACAGCGTGCAGGAGGTGACGAGAGACAGCGGCAGGAGGTGACGAGAGACAGCGTGCAGGAGGTGACGAGAGACACAGCGTGCAGGAGGTGACGAGAGACACAGCGTGCAGGAGGTGACGAGAGACACAGCGTGCAGGAGGTGACGAGAGACACAGCGTGCAGGAGGTGACGAGAGGACACAGCGTGCAGGAGGTGACGAGAGACACAGCGTGCAGGAGGTGACGAGAGACACAGCGTGCAGGAGGTGACGAGAGACACAGCGTGCAGGAGGTGACGAGAGACACAGCGTGCAGGAGGTGACGAGAGACAGCGTGCAGGAGGTGACGAGAGCACAGCGTGCAGGAGGTGACGAGACACAGCGTGCAGGAGGTGACGAGAGACCAGCGTGCAGGAGGTGACGAGAGACACAGCGTGCAGGAGGTGACGAGAGACACAGCGTGCAGGAGGTGACGAGAGACACAGCGTGCAGGAGGTGACGAGAGACACAGAGTGCAGGAGGTGACGAGAGACAAGCGTGCAGGAGGTGACGAGAGACACAGAGTGCAGGAGGTGACGAGAGACACAGCGTGCAGGAGGTGACGAGAGACAGCGTGCAGGAGGTGACGAGAGAACAGAGTGCAGGAGGTGACGAGAGACAGCGTGCAGGTGTGACGAGAGACAGCGTGCAGGAGGTGACGAGACAGCGTGCAGGAGGTGACGAGAGAACAGAGTGCAGGAGGTGACGAGAGACAGCGTGCAGGAGGTGACGAGACAGCGTGCAGGAGGTGACGAGAGACCAGCGTGCAGGAGGTGACGAGAGACAGCGTGCAGGAGGTGACGAGAGACAGCGTGCAGGAGGTGACGAGAGACAGCGTGCAGGAGGTGATGCGAGAGACAGCGTGCAGGAGGTGACGAGAGAGACAGCGTGCAGGAGGTGACGAGAGACAGCATGCAGGAGGTGACGAGAGACACAGCGTGCAGGAGGTGACGAGAGACAGAGTGCAGGAGGCGACGAGACAGCGTGCAGGTGGTGACGAGACAGCGTGCAGGTGGTGACGAGAGACACAGAGTGCGGGAGGTGACGAGAGCCACAGAGTGCAGGAGGTGACGAGAGACACAGAGTGCAGGAGGTGACGAGAGACAAAGGGTGCAGGAGGTGACGAGAGACACAGCGTGCAGGAGGTGACGAGAGACACAGAGTGCAGGAGGTGACGAGAGACCAGCGTGCAGGAGGTGACGAGAGACACAGCGTGCAGGAGGTGACGAGAGACACAGCGTGCAGGAGGTGACGAGAGACACAGCGTGCAGGAGGTGACGAGAGACACAGAGTGCAGGAGGTGACGAGAGAGACAGCGTGCAGGCAGGTGACGAGAGACACAGCGTGCAGGAGGTGACGAGAGACACAGCGTGCAGGAGGTGACGAGAGAACAGCGTGCAGGAGGTGACGAGAGACACAGCGTGCAGGAGGTGACGAGAGACAGCGTGCAGGTGGTGACGAGAGACACAGCGTGCAGGAGGTGACGAGACAGCGTGCAGGAGGTGACGAGACAGCGTGCAGGAGGTGACGAGAGACACAGCGTGCAGGAGGTGACGAGAGACACAGCGTGCAGGAGGTGACGAGACAGCGTGCAGGAGGTGACGAGAGAGACAGCGTGCAGGAGGTGACGAGAGACACAGCGTGCAGGAGGTGACGAGAGACACAGCGTGCAGGAGGTGACGAGAGACACAGCGTGCAGGAGGTGACGAGAGACACAGCGTGCAGGAGGTGACGAGAGACACAGCGTGCAGGAGGTGACGAGAGACACAGCGTGCAGGAGGTGACGAGAGACACAGCGTGCAGGAGGTGACGAGAGACACAGCGTGCAGGAGGTGACGAGACAGCGTGCAGGAGGTGACGAGAGACACAGCGTGCAGGAGGTGACGAGAGACAGCGTGCAGGAGGTGACGAGAGACACAGAGTGCAGGAGGTGACGAGACAGCGTGCAGGAGCTGACGAGACAGCGTGCAGGAGCTGACGAGAGACAGCGTGCAGGAGGTGACGAGAGACACAGCGTGCAAGAGGTGACGAGAGACACAGCGTGCAAGAGGTGACGAGAGACAGCGTGCAGGAGGTGACGAGAGACAGCGTGCAGGAGGTGACGAGAGACAGCGTGCAGGAGGTGACGAGAGACAGCGTGCAGGAGGTGACGAGAGACAGCGTGCAGGAGGTGACGAGAGACAGCGTGCAGGAGGTGACGAGAGACAGCGTGCAGGAGGTGACGAGAGACAGCGTGCAGGAGGTGACGAGAGACACAGCGTGCAAGAGGTGACGAGAGACAGCGTGCAAGAGGTGACGAGAGACAGCGTGCAGGAGGTGACGAGAGACAGCGTGCAGGAGGTGACGAGAGACAGCGTGCAGGAGGTGACGAGAGACAGCGTGCAGGAGGTGACGAGAGACAGCGTGCAGGAGGTGACGAGAGACAGCGTGCAGGAGGTGACGAGAGACAGCGTGCAGGAGGTGACGAGAGACCAGCGTGCAGGAGGTGACGAGAGACAGCGTGCAAGAGGGAAGAGACAGCGTGCAGGAGGTGACGAGAGACAGCGTGCAGGAGGTGACGAGAGACAGCGTGCAGGAGGTGACGAGAGACAGCGTGCAGGAGGTGACGAGAGACAGCGTGCAGGAGGTGACGAGAGACAGCGTGCAGGAGGTGACGAGAGACAGCGTGCAGGAGGTGACGAGAGACAGCGTGCAGGAGGTGACGAGAGACACAGAGTGCAGGAGGTGACGAGAGACACAGCGTGCAGGAGGTGACGAGAGACACAGCGTGCAGGAGGTGACGAGAGACACAGCGTGCAGGAGGTGACGAGAGACACAGCGTGCAGGAGGTGACGAGAGACACAGCGTGCAGGAGGTGACGAGAGACACAGCGTGCAGGAGGTGACGAGAGACAGCGTGCAGGTGGTGACGAGACAGCGTGCAGAAGGTGACGAGACAGCGTGCAGGAGGTGACGAGAGACACAGAGTGCAGGAGGTGACGAGAGACAGAGTGCAGGAGGTGACGAGACAGAGTGCAGAGGTGACGAGACAGAGTGCAGGAGGTGACGAGACAGCGTGCAGGTGGTGACGAGACAGCGTGCAGGAGGTGACGAGAGACAGAGTGCAGGAGGTGACGAGACAGCGTGCAGGTGGTGACGAGACAGCGTGCAGGAGGTGACGAGAGACAGCGTGCAGGAGGTGACGAGAGACACAGAGTGCAGGAGGTGACGAGAGACACAGAGTGCAGGAGGTGACGAGAGACACAGAGTGCAGGAGGTGACGTGAGACAAAGAGTGCAGGAGGTGACGAGAGACAGCGTGCAGGAGGTGACGAGAGACACAGAGTGCAGGAGGTGACGAGAGACACAGAGTGCAGGAGGTGACGAGAGACAGCGTGCAGGAGGTGACGAGAGACAGCGTGCAGGTGGTGACGAGAGACAGCGTGCAGGTGGTGACGAGACAGCGTGCAGGAGGTGACGAGAGACACAGAGTGCAGGAGGTGACGAGAGACAGCGTGCAGGTGGTGACGAGACAGCGTGCAGGAGGTGACGAGAGACAAAGAGTGCAGGAGGTGACGTGAGACAAAGAGTGCAGGAGGTGACGAGAGAGACAGCGTGCAGGAGGTGATGAGAGAGACAGCGTGCAGGAGGTGACGAGAGAGACAGCGTGCAGGAGGTGACGAGAGCCACAGGGTGCAGGAGGCGACGAGACAGCGTGCAGGTGGTGACGAGACAGCGTGCAGGTGGTGACGAGAGACACAGAGTGCAGGAGGTGACGAGAGCCACAGAGTGCAGGAGGTGACGAGAGACACAGAGTGCAGGAGGTGACGAGAGACAAAGGGTGCAGGAGGTGACGAGAGACACAGGGTGCAGGAGGTGACGAGAGACACAGAGTGCAGGAGGTGACGAGAGACACAGCGTGCAGGAGGTGACGAGAGACACAGAGTGCAGGAGGTGACGAGAGACAGCGTGCAGGAGGTGACGAGAGACACAGCGAGCAGGAGGTGACGAGAGACACAGCGTGCAGGAGGTGACGAGAGACACAGCGTGCAGGAGGTGACGAGAGACACAGAGTGCAGGAGGTGACGAGAGAGACAGCGTGCAGGAGGTGACGAGAGACACAGCGTGCAGGAGGTGACGAGAGACACAGCGAGCAGGAGGTGACGAGAGACAGCGTGCAGGAGGTGACGAGAGACAGCGTGCAGGTGGTGACGAGAGACACAGCGTGCAGGAGGTGACGAGACAGCGTGCAGGAGGTGACGAGACAGCATGCAGGAGGCGACGAGAGACACAGCGTGCAGGAGGTGACGAGAGACAGCAGTGCAGGAGGTGACGAGAGACACAGCGTGCAGGAGGTGACGAGACAGCGTGCAGGAGGTGACGAGAGAGACAGCGTGCAGGAGGTGACGAGAGACACAGCGTGCAGGAGGTGACGAGAGACACAGCGTGCAGGAGGTGACGAGAGACACAGCGTGCAGGAGGTGACGAGAGACAGCGTGCAGGAGGTGACGAGACAGCGTGCAGGAGGTGACGAGACAGCGTGCAGGAGGTGACGAGACAGCGTGCAGGAGGTGACGAGAGAGACAGCGTGCAGGAGGTGACGAGAGAGAGTGGAGGAGGTGACGAGAGACACAGAGTGCAGGAGGTGACGAGAGACACAGAGTGCAGGAGGTGACGAGAGACACAGAGTGCAGGAGGTGACGAGAGAGCGTGCAGGAGGTGACGAGAGAGACAGCGTGCAGGAGGTGACGAGAGACACAGAGTGCAGGAGGTGACGAGAGACACAGAGTGCAGGAGGTGACGAGAGACACAGAGTGCAGGAGGTGACGAGAGACACAGAGTGCAGGAGGTGACGAGAGACACAGCGTGCAGGAGGTGACGAGAGACACAGCGTGCAGGAGGTGACGAGAGAGACACAGCGTGCAGGAGGTGACGAGAGAGATACAGCGTGCAGGAGGTGACGAGAGACTGCGTGCAGGAGGTGACGAGAGACACCAGAGTGCAGGAGGTGTAGAGACAGCGTGCAGGAGGTGACGAGACAGAGTGCAGGAGGTGACGAGACAGCGTGCAGGAGGTGACGAGACACAGCGTGCAGGAGGTGACGAGACACACAGCGTGCAGGAGGTGACGAGACACAGCGTGCAGGAGGTGACGAGACAGCGTGCAGGAGGTGACGAGAGACAGCGTGCAGGAGGTGACGAGAGACACAGCGTGCAGGAGGTGACGAGAGACAGCGTGCAGGAGGTGACGAGACACAGCGTGCAGGAGGTGACGAGAGACACAGCGT
The DNA here is from genome assembly GCA_030390025.1 of Squalus acanthias. Lineage (NCBI taxonomy): Eukaryota > Metazoa > Chordata > Chondrichthyes > Squaliformes > Squalidae > Squalus > Squalus acanthias. Next base: position 140,693 of record JASTWF010000948.1, read on the forward strand.
GCAGGAGGTGACGAGACAGCGTGCAGGAGGTGACGAGAGAGACAGCGTGCAGGAGGTGACGAGAGACACAGAGTGCAGGAGGTGACGAGAGACACAGCGTGCAGGAGGTGACGAGAGACAGCGTGCAGGAGGTGACGAGACAGCGTGCAGGAGGTGACGAGACAGCGTGCAGGAGGTGACGAGACAGCGTGCAGGAGGTGACGAGACAGCGTGCAGGAGGTGACGAGACAGCGTGCAGGAGGTGACGAGACAGCGTGCAGGAGGTGACGAGACAGCGTGCAGGAGGTGACGAGACAGCGTGCAGGAGGTGACGAGACAGCGTGCAGGAGGTGACGAGACAGCGTGCAGGAGGTGACGAGAGACACAGCGTGCAGGAGGTGACGAGAGAGACACAGCGTGCAGGAGGTGACGAGAGAGACAGCGTGCAGGAGGTGACGAGAGAGACAGAGTGCAGGAGGTGACGAGAGAGACAGAGTGCAGGAGGTGACGAGACACAGCGTGCAGGAGGTGACGAGACACAGCGTGCAGGAGGTGACGAGAGACACAGAGTGCAGGAGGTGACGAGAGACACAGAGTGCAGGAGGTGACGAGAGACACAGCGTGCAGGAGGTGACGAGAGACAGCGTGCAGGAGGTGACGAGAGACAGAGTGCAGGAGGTGACGAGAGACAACGTGCAGGAGGTGACGAGACAGCGTGCAGGAGGTGACGAGAGACACAGCGTGCAGGAGGTGACGAGAGACACAGCGTGCAGGAGGTGACGAGAGACACAGCGTGCAGGAGGTGACGAGAGACACAGCGTGCAGGAGGTGACGAGAGACACAGCGTGCAGGAGGTGACGAGAGACACAGCGTGCAGGAGGTGACGAGAGACACAGCGTGCAGGAGGTGACGAGAGACACAGCGTGCAGGAGGTGACGAGAGACACAGCGTGCAGGAGGTGACGAGAGACACAGCGTGCAGGAGGTGACGAGAGACACAGCGTGCAGGAGGTGACGAGAGACACAGCGTGCAGGAGGTGACGAGACAGCGTGCAGGAGGTGACGAGACAGCGTGCAGGAGGTGACGAGACACAGCGTGCAGGAGGTGACGAGACACAGCGTGCAGGAGGTGACGAGACACAGCGTGCAGGAGGTGACGAGACACAGCGTGCAGGAGGTGACGAGACACAGCGTGCAGGAGGTGACGAGAGACAGCGTGCAGGAGGTGACGAGAGACAGCGTGCAGGTGACGAAGACACAGCGAGCAGGAGGTGACGAGAGACACAGCGAGCAGGAGGTGACGAGAGACACAGCGTGCAGGAGGTGACGAGAGACACAGCGTGCAGGAGGTGACGAGAGACAGCGTGCAGGAGGTGACGAGAGACAGAGTGCAGGAGGTGACGAGAGAGACACAGCGTGCAGGAGGTGACGAGAGAGACACAGCGTGCAGGAGGTGACGAGAGAGACACAGCGTGCAGGAGGTGACGAGAGAGACACAGCGTGCAGGAGGTGACGAGAGAGACACAGCGTGCAGGAGGTGACGAGAGAGACACAGCGTGCAGGAGGTGACGAGAGAGACACAGCGTGCAGGAGGTGACGAGAGAGACACAGCGTGCAGGAGGTGACGAGAGAGACACAGCGTGCAGGAGGTGACGAGAGAGACACAGCGTGCAGGAGGTGACGAGAGAGACACAGCGTGCAGGAGGTGACGAGAGACACAGCGTGCAGGAGGTGACGAGAGACAGCGTGCAGGAGGTGACGAGACAGCGTGCAGGAGGTGACGAGACAGCGTGCAGGAGGTGACGAGACAGCGTGCAGGAGGTGACGAGAGAGACAGCGTGCAGGAGGTGACGAGAGAGAGTGGAGGAGGTGACGAGAGACACAGAGTGCAGGAGGTGACGAGAGACACAGAGTGCAGGAGGTGACGAGAGAGCGTGCAGGAGGTGACGAGAGAGACAGCGTGCAGGAGGTGACGAGAGACACAGAGTGCAGGAGGTGACGAGAGACACAGAGTGCAGGAGGTGACGAGAGACACAGAGTGCAGGAGGTGACGAGAGACACAGAGTGCAGGAGGTGACGAGAGACACAGAGTGCAGGAGGTGACGAGAGACACAGCGTGCAGGAGGTGACGAGAGAGACACAGCGTGCAGGAGGTGACGAGAGAGACACAGCGTGCAGGAGGTGACGAGAGAGATACAGCGTGCAGGAGGTGACGAGAGACTGCGTGCAGGAGGTGACGAGAGACACCCAGAGTGCAGGAGGTGTAGAGACAGCGTGCAGGAGGTGACGAGACAGAGTGCAGGAGGTGACGAGACAGCGTGCAGGAGGTGACGAGACACACAGCGTGCAGGAGGTGACGAGACACACAGCGTGCAGGAGGTGACGAGACACACAGCGTGCAGGAGGTGACGAGAGACAGCGTGCAGGAGGTGACGAGAAACACAGCGTGCAGGAGGTGACGAGAGACAGCGTGCAGGAGGTGACGAGACACACAGCGTGCAGGAGGTGACGAGAGACACAGCGTGCAGGAGGTGACGAGACAGCGTGCAGGAGGTGACGAGAGAGACAGCGTGCAGGAGGTGACGAGAGACACAGAGTGCAGGAGGTGACGAGCGACACAGCGTGCAGGAGGTGACGAGAGACAGCGTGCAGGTGATGACGAGACAGCGTGCAGGAGGTGACGAGACAGCGTGCAGGAGGTGACGAGACAGCGTGCAGGAGGTGACGAGACAGCGTGCAGGAGGTGACGAGACAGCGTGCAGGAGGTGACGAGACAGCGTGCAGGAGGTGACGAGACAGCGTGCAGGAGGTGACGAGACAGCGTGCAGGAGGTGACGAGACAGCGTGCAGGAGGTGACGAGACAGCGTGCAGGAGGTGACGAGAGACACACAGCGTGCAGGAGGTGACGAGAGAGACACAGCGTGCAGGAGGTGACGAGAGAGATACAGCGTGCAGGAGGTGACGAGAGAGACAGAGTGCAGGAGGTGACGAGAGAGACAGAGTGCAGGAGGTGACGAGACACAGCGTGCAGGAGGTGACGAGACACAGCGTGCAGGAGGTGACGAGAGACACAGAGTGCAGGAGGTGACGAGAGACACAGAGTGCAGGAGGTGACGAGAGACACAGCGTGCAGGAGGTGACGAGAGACAGCGTGCAGGAGGTGACGAGAGACAGAGTGCAGGAGGTGACGAGAGACAACGTGCAGGAGGTGACGAGACAGCGTGCAGGAGGTGACGAGAGACACATCGTGCAGGAGGTGACGAGAGACACAGCGTGCAGGAGGTGACGAGAGACACAGCGTGCAGGAGGTGACGAGAGACACAGCGTGCAGGAGGTGACGAGAGACACAGCGTGCAGGAGGTGACGAGAGACACAGCGTGCAGGAGGTGACGAGAGACACAGCGTGCAGGAGGTGACGAGAGACACAGCGTGCAGGAGGTGACGAGAGACACAGCGTGCAGGAGGTGACGAGAGACACAGCGTGCAGGAGGTGACGAGAGACACAGCGTGCAGGAGGTGACGAGACAGCGTGCAGGAGGTGACGAGACAGCGTGCAGGAGGTGACGAGACAGCGTGCAGGAGGTGACGAGACACAGCGTGCAGGAGGTGACGAGACACAGCGTGCAGGAGGTGACGAGACACAGCGTGCAGGAGGTGACGAGACACAGCGTGCAGGAGGTGACGAGACACAGCGTGCAGTGCAGGAGGTGACGAGACACAGCGTGCAGGAGGTGACGAGAGACAGCGTGCAGGTGACGAGAGACACAGCGAGCAGGAGGTGACGAGAGACACAGCGAGCAGGAGGTGACGAGAGACACAGCGTGCAGGAGGTGACGAGAGACACAGCGTGCAGGAGGTGACGAGAGACAGCGTGCAGGAGGTGACGAGAGACAGAGTGCAGGAGGTGACGAGAGAGACACAGCGTGCAGGAGGTGACGAGAGAGACACAGCGTGCAGGAGGTGACGAGAGAGACACAGCGTGCAGGAGGTGACGAGAGAGACACAGCGTGCAGGAGGTGACGAGAGAGACACAGCGTGCAGGAGGTGACGAGAGAGACACAGCGTGCAGGAGGTGACGAGAGAGACACAGCGTGCAGGAGGTGACGAGAGAGACACAGCGTGCAGGAGGTGACGAGAGAGACACAGCGTGCAGGAGGTGACGAGAGAGACACAGCGTGCAGGAGGTGACGAGAGAGACACAGCGTGCAGGAGGTGACGAGAGAGACACAGCGTGCAGGAGGTGACGAGAGAGACACAGCGTGCAGGAGGTGACGAGAGAGACACAGCGTGCAGGAGGTGACGAGAGAGACACAGCGTGCAGGAGGTGACGAGAGAGACACAGCGTGCAGGAGGTGACGAGAGAGACACAGCGTGCAGGAGGTGACGAGAGAGACACAGCGTGCAGGAGGTGACGAGAGAGACACAGCGTGCAGGAGGTGACGAGAGAGATACAGCGTGCAGGAGGTGACGAGAGACACAGAGTGCAGGAGGTGACGAGTGACACAGAGTGCAGGAGGTGACGTGAGACACAGAGTGCAGGAGGTGAGGAGGGACAGCGTGCAGGAGGTGACGAGAGACAGAGTGCAGGAGGTCACGAGACAGCGTGCAGGAGGTGACGAGACAGAGTGCAGGAGGTGACGAGACAGCGTGCAGGAGGTGACGAGAGAGACAGCGTGCAGGAGGTGACGCACACGGGACGCACTCACCGAAAGATCTGGTCCCGAATGATGGGATACCCTCCGGATGTTACATTGTGCACATACGAGGTGAACCATTCTGTGAATGAGGAGCCTGAGAACAGGATAAGAACCATTAACCTTTTCATTGCCTGCCCATATCCTACAGACAGTCAGTTCTATTAATGAAGAATGAAGCTGGGGTCTGACACAGAGTCAGTGCGGGGGAAAAAACAGGAAGCTAAATGTTTGAGAGAACAGCAGGACCCGCAGGGACTGATATACTGCTGGCCACATTAAGCTGGCGAGGTAACAAATACTGGGCTGAGCGCTGACGCTGGTCCCCATTCCGCAATGACCGGGTACGACGAGTGCACAGCTCTGTTTTGATCCCCAGAGTACGTTACAGAGGAGGAGACAGAACGGTCGAGATCACAATCTAATACTGGAACTCTGAAATGATAAAACTGAACATTCTAGAAAAGCACGGCACCTCCAACAGCCTCTGAGAGGAGCTCGGGGTCAAACGCGAGGAGATTGTCTCCCGATTCCTCACAGGGGAATCACGGCCTGCGTGGAATCAGTCCAATTCCAGAACCTGCTTTTTGTACAACAAGGACTGCGCGATGGAGTTCCGTACCTGTGATGAACATATCGACCACTGAGGGGTCTGACGACATCTGGTCCTGTGAGAAAGAGCAGACACACGTCACCCACAGACCAGGCACGGAGGACAGACAGCAGTTATACTGCAGACACACGTCACCCACAGACCAGGCACTGAGGACAGACAGCAGTTATACTGCAGACACACGTCACCCACAGACCAGGCACTGAGGACAGACAGCAGTTATACTGCAGACACACGTCACCCACAGACCAGGCACGGAGGACAGACAGCAGTTATACTGCAGACACACGTCACCCACAGACCAGGCACGGAGGACAGACAGCAGTTATACTGCAGACACACGTCACCCACAGACCAGGCACTGAGGACAGACAGCAGTTATACTGCAGACACACGTCACCCACAGACCAGGCACTGAGGACAGACAGCAGTTATACTGCAGACACACGTCACCCACAGACCAGGCACTGAGGACAGACAGAAGTTATACTGCAGACACACGTCACCCACAGACCAGGCACGGAGGACAGACAGCAGTTATACTGCAGACACACGTCACCCACAGACCAGGCACGGAGGACAGACAGCAGTTATACTGCAGACACACGTCACCCACAGACCAGGCACTGAGGACAGACAGCAGTTATACTGCAGACACACGTCACCCACAGACCAGGCACTGAGGACAGACAGCAGTTATACTGCAGACACACGTCACCCACAGACCAGGCACTGAGGACAGACAGAAGTTATACTGCAGACACACGTCACCCACTAACGGGCAGCCGACACTGTCTAGACTTAGGCATTGCTGACGACCATTGCTGCAGGGTGCAACTGGCACCAGCTCAGCCATAGCCCCAGAATCTCCTGCAGAAGAGGAGGGGCAGTCAAGAGAGGAAAGAAGGAAACACGGAGAGCCGTGAGGGGAGGAAGGACACACAGTGAGAGAGAATCGGACACAGCAGAGTAGGCCAGGAACCGTCAGCAGGTCCTGCGGGGGTGGGGAGGGGGCTGACAACACCTTATAGTCTCAACTTGGCTGAGTGGTAGCTCTCTCCTCTCTGAGTCAGAAGGTCTTGGGTTCAAACCCAACTCCAGAGACTTGAGCATAAAATCCAAGCGGACACTTCAGTGCAGTACTGAGGGAGAGCTGCACTGTCGGAGGGGCAGTACTGAGGGAGCGCTGCACTGTCGGAGGGGCAGTACTGAGGGAGCGCTGCACTGTCGGAGGGGCAGTACTGAGGGAGCGCTGCACTGTCGGAGGGGCAGTACTGAGGGAGCGCTGCACTGTCGGAGGGGCAGTACTGAGGGAGCGCCGCACTGTCAGAGGGGCAGTACTGAGGGAGTGCTGCACTGTCGGAGGGGCAGTACTGAGGGAGCGCTGCACTGTCGGAGGGGCAGTACTGAAGGAGTGCTGCACTGTCGGAGGGTCAGTACTGAGGGAACGCTGCACTGTCAGAGGGGCAGTACTGAGGGAGTGCTGCACTGTCGGAGGGGCAGTACTGAGGGAGCGCCGCACTGTCAGAGGGGCAGTACTGAGGGAGTGCTGCACTGTCGGAGGGGTAGTACTGAGGGAGCGCCGCACTGTCAGAGGGTCAGTACTGAGGGAGTGCTGCACTGTCGGAGGGGCAGTACTGAGGGAGCGCTGCACTGTCGGAGGGGCAGTACTGAAGGAGTGCTGCACTGTCGGAGGGTCAGTACTGAGGGAACGCTGCACTGTCAGAGGGGCAGTACTGAGGGAGTGCTGCACTGTCGGAGGGGCAGTACTGAGGGAGCGCTGCACTGTCGGAGGGGCAGTACTGAGGGAGCACTGCACTGTCGGAGGGGCAGTACTGAGGGAGCGCTGCACTGTCGGAGGGGCAGTACTGAGGGAGTGCTGCAATGTTCATAGATGACATAGATTGGGACCTGAATATTGAAGGGTACATGACATTTAGGAAGGACAGGAAGCTAGGAAAAGGTGGAGGGGTGGCTCTGTTAATTAAGGATGGTATTAGCACAATAGAGGGGGTGACCTAAGTTCAGGAAACCAGGAGGTAGATGCCGTTTGGGTAGAGATGAGAAACGGTAAAGGCAAGAAGTCACTTGTGGGAGTGGTATACAGGCCCCCTAACAGTAACCACACAGTATGATGGAGTATAAAGGAAGAAATAATGGGAGCTTGTCAGAAAGGTACGGCAATAATCATGGGGGATTTTAATCTACATATAGACTGGAAAAATCAGATGGGCAAAGGTAGCCTAGATGAGGAGTTCATAGAATGTTTTTGGGATGGTTTCTTAGAACAGCACGTTCTGGAGCCAACCAGAGAGCAGGTTATACTCGACCTGGTATTGTGCAACGAGATAGGATTAATTATTGACCTCATAGTGAAGGCGCCCCTAGGTAGCAGCGATCATAATATGATTGAATTTTACATTCAGTTTGAGGGAGAGAAGTGTGGGTCCAAGACTAGTATTTTAAACTTAAATAAGGGCAATTATGAGGGCATGAAAGCAGAGCTAGCTAAAGTGAACTGGCAAATTAGGTTAAGGGATCGGTCAATAGAGTTGCAGTGACAGAAATTTAAGGGGATATTTCAAAATACACAGAATATATACATTCCAACAAGAAAGAAAAATTCCAAGGGGAGGACCCACCATCCGTGGTTAACTAAAAAAGTTAAAGATAGTATCAAACTTAAAGAAAAAGCATATAATTGCGCAAAGATGGGTGACAGGTCAGAAGATTGGACAGAATATAAAAAACAGCAAAGAATGACGAAAAGATTAATAAGGAGAGAAAAATTAGAGTACGAGAGAAAGCTAGCTGGAAATATAAAAACAGATAGTAAGAGTTTCTATAGATATTTAAAAAAGAAAAGAGTTAACAAAGTGAGCGTTGGTCCAATAAAAGTGAGTCTGGGGAATTAATAATGGAAAATAAGGAGATGGCAGTTGAATTGAACAGGTATTTTGCATCGGTCTTCACTATAGAGGATACAAGTAACATCCCAGAAATAGCTGTAAATCAAGAAATGGAAGGGAGGGAGGAACTCAAGAAAATTATAATCACCAGAGAAGTGGTACTGAGCAACTTCATCCTCGGGTCTTAAAAGAAGTGGCTAGTGAGATAGAGATGCGTTGGTTTTAATTTTCCAAAATTCCCTAGATTCGGGGAAGGTTCCATTAGATTGGAAAATAGCAAATGTAACTCCTTTATTCAAAAAGGGAGGGAGACAGAAAGCAGGAAACTACAGGCCAGTTAGCTTAATATGTCATAGAAAAGATGTTAGAAGCTATTATTAAAGACATTATAGCAGGGCACTTAGAAAAGTTCACGGTAATTAGGCAGAGTCAACATGGTTTTGTGAAAGGGAAATCACGTTTAACCAATTTATTGGAGTTCTTTGAGGAAGTAACATGTGCTGTGGAGAAAGGGGAACCGGTGGATGTACTGTACTTAGATTTCCAGAAGGCATTTGATAAGGTGCCACATCAAAGGTTACTGCGGAAAATAAAAGCTCATGGTGTAGGGGGTAACATATTGGCATGGATAGAAGATTGGCTAGCTAACAGGAAACAGAGTAGGCATAAATGGGTTATTTTCTGATTGGCAAGATGTAATGAGTGGTGTGCCACAGGGATCAGTGCTGGAGCCTCAACTTTTTACAACTTATATAAATGACTTGGATGAAGGGACCGAAGGTGTGGTTGCTAAATTTGCTGATGACACAAAGATAGGTAAGGAAGTAAATTGTGAAGCGGACATCAGGAGGTTACAAAGGGATATAGATAGGTTAAGTAAGTGGGCAAAGATCTGGCAAATGGAGTATAATGTGGGAAAATGTGAAATTGTCCATTTTGGCAGGAAGAATAAAAAAGAAGCATATTATCTAAATGGTGAGAGATTGCAGAGCTCTGAGATGCAGAGGGATCTGGGTGTCCCAGTGCATGAATCGCAAAAGGTTAGTATGCAGGTACAGCAAGTAATTAGGAAAGCTAATAGAATGTTATTGTTTATTGCGAGGAGAATTGAATGCAAAAGTAGGGAGGTTATGCTTCAATTATACAGGGCATTGGTGAGACCACATCTGGAGTACTGGGTACAGTATTGGTCTTATTTCAGGAAGGATGTAAATGCGTTGAAACAGTTCAGAGGTTTACTAGACTAATACCTGGAATGGGCGGGTTGTCTTATGAGGAAAGGTTGGATAGGCTAGGCTTGTATCCGCTGGAGTTTAGAAGAGTAAGAGGTGACTTGATTGAAACATATAAGATCCTGAGGGGTCTGGACAGGGTGGATGTGGAGAGGATGTTTCCTCTTGTGGGAGAATCTAGAACTAGGGGTCACTGTTTAAAAATAAGGGGTCGCCCATTTAAGACAGAGATGAGGAGAAATTTTTTCTCAGAGGGTCGTGAGTCTTTGGAACTCTCTTCCTCAGAGGGCGGTGGAAGCAGAGTCTTTGAATATTTTTAAGGCAGAGGTAGATAGATTCTTGGTAAGCAAGGGGGTGAAAAGTTATCGGGGGTAGGCGGGAATGTGGAGTAATCGGATCAGCCATGATCTTATTGAATGGCGGAGCAGGCTCGAGGGGTCGAGTGGCCTATTCCTGCTCCTAATTCGTATGGTCGTATGTTCGACGGACAGTACTGAGGGAGAGCTGCACTGTCGGAGGGGCAGTACTGAGGGAGCGTTGCACTGTCGGAGGGGCAGTACTGAGGGAGCGCTGCACTTTTGGAGGGGCAGTACTGAGGGAGCACTGCACTGTCGGAGGGGCAGTACTGAGGGAGAGCTGCACTGTCGGAGGGACAGTACTGAGGGAGCGCTGCACTGTCGGAGGGGCAGTACTGAGGGAGCGCTGCACTGTCGGAGGGGCAGTACTGAGGGAGCGCTGCACTGTCGGAGGGGCAGTACTGAGGGAGCTCTGCACTGTCGGAGGGGCAGTACTGAGGGAGCTCTGCACTGTCGGAGGGGCAGTACTGAGGAAGCGCTGCACTGTCGGAGGGGCAGTACTGAGGGAGCGCTGCACTGTCGGAGGGGCAGTACTGAGGGAGCGCTGCACTGTCGGAGGGGAAGTACTGAGGGAGCGCTGCACTGTCAGAGGGGAGGTACTGAGGAAGCGCTGCACTGTCGGAGGGGCAGTACTGAGGGAGCGCTGCACTGTCGGAGGGGCAGTACTGAAGGAGCGCTGCACTGTCGGAGGGGCAGTACTGAGGGAGCGCTGCACTGTCGGAGGGGCAATACTGAGGGAGCGCTGCACTGTCGGAGGGGCAGTACTGAGGGAGCGCTGCACTGTCGGAGGGGCAGTACTGAGGGAGCGCTGCACTGTCGGAGGGGCAGTACTGAGGGAGCGCTGCACTGTCGGAGGGGCAGTACTGAGGGAGCGCTGCACTGTCGGAGGGGCAGTGCAA